>RDPX01000457.1:420071-464064 GCA_003991215.1 Morbakka virulenta | reverse complement strand
GTTTCCCTGATGTTTACGAAATTCTGAATATTCTACTGAATTGAAAACAAAAAATCCGGATAATCAATCAACAGTATTTGGCCAACATCGATAGTAATAATCGATGTGAAAAAGCTGGAAAGACTGGAAAAAAAGCAGGAGTACAACATAGTATTAACTAATCTCAACAACGCTATTGGGATAAGCCAGTCTTTCCAGCCTTTTCACATCAATTTAGTGCCATTTTAAAGTCCTGCAGTGGTGGCAGGAAACGTTGGTGTGGTCCATCACAACTTAGACTTTTTCATAGTCTCCACACTGGTGAATGTACAAACAAGTAGGAGATACACAGGTAAGAGCCAGTCTTTCCAGCCGTTTCACATCAATTTAGTGCCATATTAGATGCCCAAAATCGATCATTCGGCTCCAAGAGAATTCTCTGATTTGAAGCGGCATACCAAAGAGGAAAACTCATAAGAATACTTCCAATGCTGCTACCTAGAGAAAAGACAAGACACATTCCGTCGATAAGGTTGAGGTGTAGCAGCAAGATTTGTACATATCAAATTACAGATACGTTTCTGAACTCGATCAACATGAGACAACGAAGCACCTGTCCATGTATGGCAACAGTACTCCATGCAGTGGCAGATGGTAGCTTTATTGAGCTACACGATGGCTTCGCTGTTTTTTCTAGCATGATAAAAAGAGCCATCCTTTTTAGAAGCAGAATTGCCAATAGATTTAATATACCCAAGAAAGATCCAGAGAAAATGACAAACCAAACATCCTTATTGATAAGCCTTCCTCGAGAGGAGAGGGAACCTCACCAGGGTTAACATCACAATAATATATTCCATGAATATTAGATGAGGATAAGAGCTCAGCTTTCTATTGAATGACATCAGTTACGTTTTAACCACGTTGAAAGAAACAAACCATTTCTTTCCCCATTTCCTGACACCCTGATGGTCAGGTTCCAAAGCTTACCTGAAGCTTACAAAGTTCCGCTATTAAAGGTTGGGCCACAAGGGCAAACCCCCTTAATATTGTCAGGTTACCTGATACATCTAAGGTATTCGTTAAAGGAAAGTATTCATCAAAATAATATGGTAACTGATAGAGGTCTGGTGCAAGGAGAGACTGGAAATCAGAAGGAAAATAATCTTAATTATTTGAAAAAAGGAAGGAAAAATGGATCTTCGCTACCACTTTGCAAACTTGAAGCGCTAACAGCACAAGCTGCAGTTAGGAATCAACAACAATTCAAGGAGACATGTTTTCTTGACGAGCCTGAAAATACTTGTAAAAACAAACGAGGGTCCCCCCCGACTCGGCTACCGTGAAACTGGGGAAAAAAACATAAACAAATATGGTAGCCCCAGTGTACGCATAATAAACAACACGAAATGTAAATGAAGTGGTGAAGCAAATTTGACAGTGCCAGTTTTGTTTCGGGAAACCGAATAAAAGGAAAGCGTTTGAAGCCTCTCTTTGGGTTTTGAGGATTTCGAAATAATAACTCTCCAAAATTATCATTTAGTGGGATTGTTTTGTTTTTGCATGAAAAATTTATAATTTAACGAGGTGTTGCTTCTACGACAGAACCAAGGCTAGCAGTTGCGAACAAGTTGTTGGTAATATGTTACTGGTGCCACTTTCAGGAGAAGACTGCAACATCTGGTTATTTTTTTCTTTCATAAGTAACAGATAAAGAAATGGGTATGTCATTTAAGCACATTAACTTTATTTGTTTGAGTTACTGGCCGAATTGCCAGGTTATTTATCTTTTTTAATTATTATTAAGTAATAATAAAAATAACAGTAACAGTACTGTTATGGAGCATTAGAAAGAAGAATGGTTGCATTAGTTAACTTTTGATAATATTTTATTAATTTTGTTTTTACATTTATATCGTGATCACCATCTTGAAGATCCTAGCAAAGTTAGTAAGCTCTGCATGACCTAGATCGTTAGTTTGGTTCAGAATACAAAATGACATCGATAAAGTACAAATGATTTGCTCTTAAATTATACCAGCCCACTCCACCAATAGTTTGGTAGGGGGATTTTTTTCAGGAATATCTTACGTTTATGTATTGTAGGAAGTCTACCTGCACTTGCACCGACGTTTATTGATAAGTATCACCTTATTGATTGTAGAAGAACTTCTAAATCTCTATTGGAAACCGGAAAGAATGCAATTGTAACCAATTGTATGCATTAAAATTACAAACTACACACACGGGCATTCGTAGATCGAATAGCCAAAAATTAGACTGATTTCATAGTTTTGATGCACAGCTCATTTGTATGTCAAAATGAGTAATACTCATTGTAACTCGCACACCGGTCATCGAGGTTGAAAGCTCTGGCCAGGGTAAATTTTTATGGGCGAGAAAATAAAAAAATTATAAGGAATTCATTCTTAAACAGCTAATACCCAAAAGGTATAACAATTGAGAGCTAAACCTATTTTTCATTCTATTGATAAAAACAAGATAAAATCGAATGTTGGGGTATTTAGTAAGCAGTAGGCCTAAGAAAAAAGCCATAAAAATTCTTTGTTAGTCAGAAATACCCCAGCTGACCATGGGACCCCAAAACTAGGATTGGGATGGAGGATTAAGTTAGATGATCAGGACAAGGATTAAGTTATTTACTTTTGTCATCTAAAAATGATATTAGATGACAAAAGTACATAATGACTAAAATTACACCCATTTTGGCTAAAGTTACTTTGCTACCACTGACAAAGAAGATTTAAACCACCTGCCACTTTTTGTGACTGTCTTTTCAAAACAATTGAGGCAGTAAGAGAGTTTTGATATCTCAGAAATGTGTTGGCATAGGAGGATGGCAGAGACAGAGCTATTGGATGCAGACTTGTGGCTACATGGCAAAAGTGGAGGGAGATATCCACCTTCTTGTGCAACAGACATGTACCAATTAAGAGCAGAGGCTCTGTATATTGTGCCCATATAAGGTAAGTGCTGCTACACAGTACAGAAACTTTGAGTATCATGAAGAGGCAGGAAGAGCTGCCCATGTGCTGCAATCACAGACTAGTCACATATATAGCAGGTGTGAGTTGGAGAGATAGAGTGAGGAGTGAGGTTGTGGGAGAGTGGTGTGGCCTAGACCAGCTTTGCAACATCATTAGAGAGAGAAGGCTACAGTGGTATGGGCTTGTGAGGAGACATGAAGAGGGAGATGCCATACATGAAACTTCAAACTTGGGGGTCCCTGGCATAAGACCATGGGGAAGGCCAAAGATGTGGATAGATAACATTCAAGAAGACATGAGTGCTCTACATTTAAAAGAGGAGGAATTATGTGTAAGTTACCACATTTTCATAGAAAACAGAACACAATGAAGTTTCAAATAATCTATCTGCAAGGAAGTCATCATGGACAAAAGCTTGTTGTGTCTACAACATACTAGTAGCAGTGTTATATCACAACATAGTTGTTCCCATTGTTTTTATGACCACCCTATGACAAGGAGACATTTTTTCATAAAGACAGGAGTCATTTCATAAGTATAAGTTTTATTCATCCCTGAGTGAAATTTTACTGCATGTTATAAAGTCCCTACCCTAGGTTTCACAAAAATTAATTTTTACATTCTACCATAACATTGTTTTTGTAATGTTTTTGATACTTTCTGAACTCAGTAATGTACCCTTTGTAATTTTCTTAGAAGCTGTTTTCTGCTTAGTGAGCTTTGTTTAATTCTTAAACACTTCCATTAGTATTGTAATTTTTTTCTTTAGTTTCTCACTATGCACATTGTAATGTGTACCTCACAATTTGACTTGCCTGTTGTTGCAATATAAAAGAACAATTAATGTATCATGCTCCAAGTGTATTGGCAATCTTGTGATAAAAAAAGTAAAGCTTGACAATCAGTCATTTCAAAGACTTCCTTGTCCTCTCCTTTTTTTACCACCATGCCCTGAAAAAGGTCCACTTCTAGACAATCATGGCTTGTTAAATGTCTAGAGCTTTGCAGTTCTCATTCTTGCAGTAAAATAACCAGCTTCAAGTTGGAACTAGACTTAAAAAGCACAATTTCTTTGTTTATACATGTAGTCCTCCTATACATGTCATTCCCCACCATTTAAATGCTTCCAGTTAGTTTTTGTTTATCTTTGATATTGTTAACATCTCAACCCCACAACTTACGAGTGACCATACATAACTTTTGAGAATTCTAATTCCTGGAGCCCATGTCTATTTGAAACAACAAAATGTGTCTTTCATGTTGACAGGTTTTCCTTTTGCAGCCCTGCTTTTCATGTCATCATCACACTTCCCACTCTCAAAATAAAAAATAAAAAAACAGCCAGAAAAATGTATGAATGGGAAACTTATGAGCTTAAACAAATATTGGTTGCCACTAGTGGACAAATTTTACTATGAGAGTACAACATACATTTCTTCAGGCATCATCATAACATGTGCAATGTTTGCTGGCTTCCTTTTTCACTGTCCCTTGATAAGTACACCACCTTGTCTTGTAGCAGAATGAGAGGACAGTTTTCTTGGGAAAGCTATGTCACTTCCACTGATTCACTCCTATTAATTCATCAAAAGCATTCTAAAGTCAAAACGTCCAAGTAACATACCATGCCATGAATTAACAGAAAGTGTCAATTCATTTTTTATTTGGTTTATGAAATCAATGGAACACTTGTGCAGGTGTGAAAAAGCCTTTCATTTTTGTGGTTTGGCACACAATATACCACTTATATGGTGATTTTCAGGCCCCATAAAAGAAAGAAAGCCCTAAATTGCTTGAAAGCAGACAATTACTATGATATGCATAGTATTGTAAAAATGGACATTGTGTAAAAAATAAGTGTGCTGGAAAAGATGATTGGTTTGCTGCAAAGAATTTAGTCTAGCTGTATCCACTCAAAAATGCACCAGTGAGAACCCAGCTCTATTTTTATTTAAATTACTACTGCTTTGGATTTTCTTCTTTCTTTCAGTTTTCTTTATCCATCTTTTGGTACTCCTTGGACCCTCTTCCTATAATATTTCTTTGTCTGATTTTTAAAAAAGCCACTGTCTTTCAAACTTTACTTTTTTCTTTTCATCTTTCTTCCTTCTTTCTTTCCTTCCATTCTTTCTTTCTTTCTTTTTTCTTTTGGTCCATCTTTCACGTTCTTTATTTCTGGTAACAATTTAGTTGTTGTATTCAAAAGAACATTTCTCAACTAATACAACTTTGTGTTTATTTTTCTGTTCTGAAGTTTATTTTGTTGTAACAGTTGGTCAAAATATTAAAAACTGGTAGAAAGTCAGAGTTGTTGCAGCTCCTGGCCAAAGGTTTTTTATTGATTTAATCAAATTTCTAAATCTGTCTTTTACAGTAATAAAATCTATCTGGTTCCTGAAATTCTTTCCAAAACTTTTCTATATGTATATAAGCATCTTGGATACTGTGAAAACATTGAGTGGTGATTATCAAGGTGTTTTCTTAACAGAAACAATTGCAATCTTTCAATAAACTTCCAAGGCCCTTCAGTAACAATGCTACTTATTTCCTTGCCCTCTTTCACATTGAACTCCCCAAACAAAAAGAAACCCCAACTCATTTGCATTTGCAAACTTAAGTGCTTTGCATACTTGTACATAAAATCCTACAATTTCTTGAGGGAGAGAGAGAGGGGGAGGGGGGGGGGAGGGGAGGGAGGGAGACAGACAGACAGACAGACAGAGAGACTGGCAGACAGAGAGATCATTTCCATATTTTAATATAGTGTACTCGTTTCATGATATTTTTCTGTCTCCTTGCCATCCTGCCAATATTGCCTAGTCCATTTCTGTATTTACCTTTCTGATATAGTGTTTTACCATTCCAGGCACCTATTTTTGACTCTTTCTTGCTCCAGAAGGCTTTTCCCATTATGGGTATTTTTGACCCGCAAATGACCCCTCCTTCCCATTTCATTCTGTCTATTCAGTTTGTGTTTGTATTGCTTTTTCTTGTGAGGGAACAAGGTTTCCCACATGAATAATTCTACTTCTTATGTATTTTTAGCTATGGGTGGTGTAGTGAAAAACAAAAGGGAATCTTGAGAACTCATCAGCAATGTTCAGGAAGTACTTGTTTCTGTCGACGCTTGGTAGAGGACCCTTAAATTCTATGTTGATTCTCTCAGAAGGGTGTGTAGCTTTTATGAGTGGGACTTTTTCAGGTTTGTGGAACTAGTCTTTGTATTTAGCACAGATTCTCCATTGATTTGTGGTTGGTTTTATATCCTCTATGGAATAAGGCAGATTCTTTGTGTGCATAAATTGGTACAGCCTTATGACACCTGGGTGACAGAGTGACTCATGAAGCTTGAACAGGGAATCTTCAGCAATAGAAGCACATGTTGCTCTGGATAGTGTATCTGACAGAATGTTCTCTATTCCAGGACGATGTACAATGTTAAAACTGTAACCTGCTAGCTTCATCCTCCAGCGCATAATTTTGTCATTCTTTATCTTTCCACGATTGTGTTCATTGAACATGTAAGAAACTGACTTTTGGTCTGTCTTCAAAGTTAACTGGCAGCCTGTTAGGGAATGTCTCCATTTCTAATTGCTTCGATTATCACTTGTGCTTCCTTTTCAATGGCATAATTTTAAGCTCACTGCCTTGCAAAGAACGCGAGATAAATGGAACAGCCTGACCATTCTGGCTTAATGTGGTGGCTAAGGCTACGTTTGGTGCATCTGTCTCAAATACAAATAGTATACTCTCATCGATGCCTGTGACAAAGGAATCCTAAACTGCTTTGATGAGGGTTTGGAATGTAGCAAACAGCTCCAGACGGAAGTGGAAAAGACTTGCAACTGACGAGTGGTTTGATTCAGTTGGAGAACTCTGAGATCTGTTCAGAATAGTTGGAGAACAACCCTAAACATCGATTTAGGAACTTGGAGTCGTGAGGCGCTGGAAGGTTTTTCAGTGAGTTTATTCGTTCAAGATCAGGTCCAATGACTCCTTTCGCGTTCATATAACCAAGGATGGCGAGCTTTTATGTTGAAAAGATACTTTGGAGTCATTGTACCAAATGGTCTTTCTCCTTGCTGTTTCGAGGAACCTTTCAAGGTTTGCGTCGTATACTTGCTGATCTTTAACACAAGTTGTGATGTTGTCAAGATATGAAAAAACCGCTTCAAGTTTTTTCTGTTCCAAAAACTTTACCATCTCTCTCTGAAAATATGCCACTCCGTTAGTAACTCCAAGTGAGAGACGAGTTAATTGGTAGGGGTTGTTTTGTGGTTCAAAGGCTGTGTACTGGTTTATCTTCTTCTTTCAGTCGAAGGCCCTAAAGACACGGAATTGTGCAATGTTGTTTACCAGATCGTTTATCCTCGGTAGGGGAAAAGCATCAAGTTGTGTGAATCTGTTTATTGTGAGTAGTCAATTGCAAGCCTCTTTTTGTGATTGTCGTCTTTGGTCACGACTACTTGAGCTCTCCAAGGCGAGTTACTAGGCTCTATTATCTCTTCTTTGAGTAATCATTCAACATCTCCATCGATGCATTTTAAGTCATCCTTACTGTAATGACGTCATTTACTGCTAATAGGATGACAGTCCTCTGTTAGATTTGCAGATGGCAGAGCAGAATCCATATTGACTGAACTGAAGCTGCAGACAGATAACGGTGGCTTATTGCCTCCACACTAAAAGGTAACATTTTCATGCTGGGAGTGGAAGTCGAAGCCTAGAATACGGTCGGCGCACAGCCAAGGGAGAACTGATAGGCGGTTGTCGGTATACTTCTGTTCCAGGTAATCAAGGTCAGTTCTACAAGTGCCAGTAACTTTGGCTAATAACTCGGTAGAAGCGATAGAGAGTGTTCCACTTGCAGGTTTTGCAGCCATATTTGCCTTTTATACCAATTTTGGGTGTATGAAACTATCAGAACTTCCACTGTTTAAAAGCGCTTTCACTTGAAGCTCTCCAAGGCTGATAGTGGGTGTTGACTATGAACGATTGAACGATTAAGGACATTGTGCAGATGCAGGGATAGGGAAGTAGACTGCAGCAGTTACTTATTCCATGAGATACTTTTACAATGACACACCTTCACATAATGTCCATTTTTATGACATCTAGCACAAGTTGCAAACCTGGCAGGGCATTTGGAACGAAAGTGTTTACTGTTGCCACAAAAAATAGCAGCTGGGCCCAGTTTCAGTTGAAGTAGCCAAAGTACTTACACCTTCTCCGTCAACTTTCTTGAGTACTTCAGGAGGAATAGCAGCATTGACAACTGTATTTTGAGTTGAATAGGATTCAGAATTTTTCATATGAGGTTTAAGGAACCTTGCTTGATCAAACATAGTTTTTAAGTCCAAAGTCTTTGGCGAATGAATTTAGACTGTAATCCTGAAATAAAGTAATCACTTATGCTCTCGTCACAATACTCAGCAGCTGTTAGGTTTTGAAGCCACAATATTTACTCAGCGTTTTTAGGGCTTGTAAGTATTCGTGTAGCATTTCGGTTGGCGTTTGCTTTTGGGTAGCTAAGAGATGATGTGCAAAGGTCTCAATCCTTGGCATAATGAAGAGCTCTTGAATCATTTTGATGGCTGCATCGTATTCGCTACACTCGTCGATGTGTTTAAAGATGTTAGGCGTGACAAAGTTAGCCATTACTGCAAGTTTATCCAAGTTTTCTTCGGGTTATAGAGCCATGAAGGTATCGAATGTGCGTCTCCAGAGAAGCCGCTCTTTCGCTGCAGTGCTGCTACTAGGATCCGTTTCTAGTCTCTCTGGCCCCAGAACTTTATCCATGTTGCTTTAAGGATTTATGTCTATTACATTGTAGTGACAGTAAGCGAAGCTATTGACCTAAACTCAGGCTTTAATAAGTATAAAATATCCAGCCTATAACTAGCAACAAAGAGTGCGGCCACGATTGTGAAGCCGCTGACCATACACAAAACGGGCTAACAACAGGAAGCTCGCACAATAAAATTACAATGTTGAAGAATCAATGGTTATACTTAAGTTACTTTTTCCTTATCATAGGTGGAAGATCATGGCGAGACCACAATATCTTTGATGGTGGCAGATAGCTGTTTTTTATGTCCCTTTATTGGTTTCTTTCTTGAGTGTCTATTCCATTCTCATCTACAGTACTTTGACATGACAGTACTCTTCCCATGTCACCTTTCGCCTACCAGTCAAAGTGGTTTATTGGGATGCAGATACGGTTTAACCACATATCTTGGATCCATTGGTGAGAAGTAGACCAGTTTACTCTTTTTAGACTCTTCTAAGGAAGAGTTTTGTACTTAATATTGATATGTTACTTTGCAGAATATGACATATCAATCAATCAATATGCATATCAACCAAAGTGCAAGCACTGACTTATCCTTTGTTTCTTTTCAGATGTTTTTTATGAACGTTTTTTCCCTTTTAGCGGAATTGTAGGATTTGAAAGTTAAAAAGAGAAGTTACCAGTGATGACTAAGGTTAGTTTGCTGTTTTGTTTCTACATGTTCTCCAAATTGGTTAGTTGTACATTGTGTAATTAGTTGTTTTTACAAAGAAATGTTAACATTATCATTGATACTTACACAATATATTAAGTAAAATTGCTCTCTAAGAAAATGGTTTTATAAATAATCCTTCAATATATATTGTTTACTTTTCCAAAAAATAATTGGTTTGTTTAATTTTAACTTTTGCTTTGCATTCACCGTTACATTCCAACAATACCCATTTCCACTTTTATGATAATACTTCACTAACTTGTTGATTCAAAAGCACATACTGTTCAAGAATTCAAAGAAATATATAAACAAGGCAGTGACTGCACTTGATGTTGCTGTTGTCGAAAAATGCTTACCTACGTGAAAAATAAATTCCAAAATTGTATGAGTTATTAACATATTTAAGATGATAGCTTTAGACTAATAGAGATGATAGAGAAGTGAAGGAATACAGAAAGATATAATAGAAATAGGATAAGAAATAGCATTGAGTGAAGAGAGCAAGTACAAATTAAAGGTTGTACTACTGTACACAACTAACATTTTATAACAATGGTTGGTTTTCATTTTCTACAGTAGTAAACTCCAGACATGCTCTTGATGACAATTACCACAAAGCAACGCTTTTAGTCAGATCCACACATCACATCCACACATCCACCGCATCACTTTGAATCATTTCCTTGTAAAAAAGATAATATTTCATCATTAGACAGCCAAGTTTTTCGTAAAACTATTTGCCTTTGCCATTGTACTATTCTCACTGAAAAAAAACGTTGGCTAAGAACTTAACTGTCATTCTGTAATCAAACACTTAACACAATCCCTCACTCTGAGCACAAGGTTAAAACCTCTGTAATTTTCAACTGACTTGTAATCAAAAGCATAACTTCAGTGCTTATTAAAGTTTCCAGTCGATTCTAGTCACACCAAAACCCACAAATTCGCCCTTCGCTCTTGCAGTTTTGCTCAGCCAGTAGGCAAATAAATGGAAAGGACCATTCTCAGACTTCAGTTCTTTGACAGTAAAACCATTTCTTCAGTTTGACAATAGATTATCAAGTTGCAGCTTGGCAAAACGAAATAAGAGTTTAGCATCCAATTAGTCTAGAGTGTAAAATAGGTGTTTCTGGTAGCTGCGTACCTTCCACCCATCAGAACGTTTTGACTATCTCTGTCAAGTAAACCCACAAGATAACAGCCGGCCATGAAACTGCAGGAGTGGCACCGGGAACGTAATTGGCAAACAATAAAGTTGCCATCCTAATAGACCAAGGCAAATTTCATGAAAGGATATACTGACATACAAAGAGCTTATGTAGCACACCTGAAAATACCTGCACCGAAATAAAAATTATCAAATGATGGTGTAATTTCAAAAGTTACTCGAATATTGCCAGCTGAAAAGGAGAATAGAATATTGAGGATCTCTACTTATTGAAATGATTTTGAAAAAGCAACGACGAGATAACATTTCACAACCCAATTAACTTTGAAACCTTTGGACCAGCCTTTCAAAAGCCAAAGTTCTCATAGCTGAAATGGATGCTGAAAATGGATATTTCCAGGTCAAATTTGACGAGAGTTGCTGTCTGTTCGCATTGTGAACACCACCTGTCTCACTAGTATGGTAACGTTTCTGATTCCTTCTCAAAATCCACCACTTATCTGCTCAGGATGATGTATACTTTCTTGAGCATAACTGGTCACCTAGGTCTCCTGTAGTTCCTAGAGAGTTTCTTGGTAGTGTCATACAGGTCCTTTATGTTGTTACAGGCTGCAGTGTTTTCTTGGCTTCCTTTGCCAGGCCATTGATGTCTTTGTGATTGTCTGCATTTGCACCCCTCTTGACTTCTCTTTTGGCTTCTTGAAAAGTCATTTTTGGCATGGTCTTTGCTGCTCTTTTCCAACTGTTGTTGACTGTGGACCACTTTTGGGACCTTTTTCGGATTATGTGCAGTGTGTCGGCGATATCTGTTTCTTTTGTTTATATTTTTTGTGACCCAGTACATCCTGGCAGGTTGACATAAGTGTCTCTTTTACTCTCTGTGACTAGCTCTCATTGATGAGAGGTAGTCTAAATTCTTCTCTGATGTTAGAGTCATTTGTTAGACTGACGTTGTATTTCTGCCTCTTTTTTTGTTCCTTCTGTCCAGTTCTTCAACTGTAGTTTTAGTTTGGTTATCAGTAGGTGGTGGTCAGATGTGACATCTGGTCCTTTTTTACCCCTATGTCCGGTAGGGACCTCGTGAATACCATGATCATGCAGATGTGGTTGATCTGGTTTTCTGTCACCAGGTCCGATGATACCCAGGTTGCCCTGTGGGCGTAAATGTAAGGTAAATTGCTGCCATTAAGGCGCATTGTGTTCGTTTCTATCCTAAGCTGGTTCGTCAAACCAGCTTAGGATAGAAAAATGTGTGACTGAAACGGCATCCTTAATTAACAATGAAAACTCTGGTCACCAAGCACTGGGAAACNACTGTAGTTTTAGTTTGGTTATCAGCAGGTGGTGGTCAGATGTGACATCTGGTCCTTTTTTACCCCTATGTCCGGTAGGGACCTCGTGAATACCATGATCATGCAGATGTGGTTGATCTGGTTTTCTGTCACCAGGTCCGATGATACCCAGGTTGCCCTGTGGGCGTAAATGTAAGGTAAATTGTTGCCATTAAGGCGCATTGTGTTCGTTGCTTATAGCTACAAATCCCTCGTCATACTCGTTTATCACCCCCAGGCTGTGTCTTACCAGCACTTCTTCATGTACTTTGTTGTCTTGTCCGATCATGGCGCTGAGGTTGCCCGTGAGGGTGTTGACTTCTTGGTACTTAGCCATTAGGTTCTTCAGTCTGTCATAGAACTGGTCTTTAGCTACTTCATTAGTTTTTGGTAAGACCACAGCTTTTGACAAAGTTCATCTTATCTTCTTCTTGGTCTGGAAGGATGCAGTGATGCTTTCCTTCGCCCAGTGCTTTCCTTCCTATCAGAGCCCACTCTGCAGGCCTTGACAGCACGAGTGCTAGGCCTTTTTTGTGTGGAACGTTATCTTTGCCTTGGCTGAAATCCAATAACAACCGTGAGAACTCTTCTTTTGGCATGACTTTATCCAACTTTTCTCACTGATTCCAAGCAGTATGAGATTGTAGCCCTTTATTTCTGTAACTATTGTACTTGAAATGTCTTTCCTGCCTCATACACGGTACTTGCATTCAATGTCCGGATGTGGATGGTCCTAGTTGATAAAATAAATTGGGTAACACAGTATCCATTGACTGGTATCTTTCATATCTACCCTAGCCAGGGCAGTAGTCTCTTGGTCTGTTGTTGGCGTTTCTGTAGCAAGCTTGGGTTTTAGGGGTGGGTTGCTAGCTCAATCTCAACCCTACTCCTTTCTCATCCTTGCTTGGTATCAGCCATGATGGAGTTTTAAACATTGATACCATTCTGAAAGTGTTTTAATCTCCTTTCCATAACATTAATCAGCTGTGTTGGATTTTGAAGCAATCTCCCTTGGGTCATATGGCATTTCTTTGCTAGTTTCGATCCAAAGCAACATTTCCTGGCTAGCAAATGTGCCATGTTAACTCTTTACTGTTGGACCACATTTTGAAACGTAAAACAAAAGAGGCCTGAATCTACTCATTATGTATATGGTTGGCCCCGAAAGCTCGTCGGAATAAAGTCTATCATTCCTAGAAGCGACAATGTAAGGTTTTCAAAGGGTTTCCCGGATTTGCTGTTATTGATGTAATGTACTGATTTTTTGAACTTTTGAATTCTCCTCCTATCATATAGACGTGCTCCAGTTTGTTATTGATATGATGATGAAACAGAAGAAATTGGAACGACTAGTAACCATTGTAAAAGTGGAAGAATAGCAGATCAGGGAGAAAAAGACATTAATTGTAAAGATGAGTAGTGTCAAAAAACAAACTTGCAGAATTAATAAGAAGGAGAAGATACAGAACAATATGGAAAGAATTGATTGCAATCTCAAAATCAGACAGCTAATGCGATATAATGTGATAATATATCATATGCCCTTCACCTAGTTCTTAGTCAGCCACTGCCTCTTACACGCAATTGAATATACACCTTTACTCTTTTTGCCTTTGTGCCACATTTGCTGTTGCTGCTGTTGTTGTTGTTGTTGTTGTTGTTTGGCCCAATGTTTTGAATGATACTTTATTGTACTGTTTCTCCCACCTTGATTTGGTAACTTGAATCATGTACTGCGATAACCAGATGCTGTCGCCGTAGTATTCGTATCGTCAACAATTTAGTCGTTATTTCATTGTTTCGAGTTGGCAGAGCTCTGGTTGAAACGTTTTATGCCACTTTGTTTTACATAGATCGAACGACAGGTCTTACCATACTTTTTAAAGCGCTACTTTGTATGAGTATGCCATGTAAACACCAGTCGTTTCAAAGAATTGCTTCAGTCGACAAGTCACTGACTTGTCGACTGAAGCAGTTGACTGGAGCACTGAAGCAGACTGAAGCCGTTGACTGGAGCACTATTGAATGAGCTTGATTTACGTTAATGTGTACTTGACCATCTTTGTTACTTAGTCTGCCCGTTATTTAAAGGTGTACTGAAATGCAAGCCAACTGTATTTTCAGAGGAACAATTTTTGCATGTGTATATGAATAACTAAATTAGCTAGTTCTTTATATTATTGTGATGTCAAGAATTGAATTTTCTCCTACTTATTTTTCATTGGTTGTTACTTTGTTACGTCCGGCAGCAAAACCGTGAAAGCTCCAGGCCTAGAATGAGCTTTAGAAGTTTTTGGTAACCATATGACCAACAGTGAGATTTGAGACATTTGGAGTTAAAAATATCTAAGTATTGAGCATCAATTTCAACCACCTTGTGGCAAATACTTTGAAAGAACTGTGAAGGTTCGGCCCAACTGTATCGAGAATAACATCCACCAATACAATCTAGCAGATGTAGAACCAATGGACAGTGAAGAGGGGAGAAGATGAGCAAGCCTAGTGCTGCCTACCCCAGCCATTGGGACACAGACAGCAGTAAAATCAAAGCTACGGATAGTGAGTGAATATTAGCATAACGATTTTAGTACAGCAAATGTACGCTACTTCAGTTTAGTACAACATGAAGGTTATCAGGTGAGGGGTAGATAATACAAAATCTTAAGACCCAATTGAAACGTGCAATGATGCTGAACATATATCAATACAAACTGCTTGTTTAACATTTAGGGAAACCCGGCAGCTGAAGTGTCAGAAGATTTTGCAGCATATCTGGATGAGTTGCATGTTACATTAAAAAATCGTCCCTTTTCAACAGTTTATGAGGATACCTAAAAGATGTGTATCTTGCAGGAATTGGAGCCCTTGGTATTAATTCAAGGATTGTTAGAAGTCCTTATCGGAGAGTTGTTGGTAAAGCGGTAAAAACTCTTGATTTAAGTTTCTATTGTATATACAAAAGTTATTTTTACATAACTTTTTCATCACTCTTGAGCAAGCTGTAGCACTTGATACCTGGTACTTCATGGTCTCGCTGAGACCATGAAGTACCAGGTTGGCATCCAGCGTGGTCTCATGGCCAGGGCAAAGTCGTTGGCCTTGTTCAACATGCATTCTGTGAGAAGGTAAACTCAGAACAATAAACCAATAAATATGCGCGAACGTGAAATGCCAGGTGGCATCTGGCACGGAATATTCAGCCCCTTGGCAGAAAGGTTAAAGTGCAACTCTTTACGTAATGAAAGCCAGAAGTCAAAAACCATACGGCATCGTCCGTTGCGTGGTCAAACAAGAGACATGTCTCCAAGGGAGTCAAACCAGCTTAGGATAGAAAAATGTGTGACTGAAACGGCATCCTTAATTAACAATGAAAACTCTGGTCACCAAGCACTGGGAAACGTACTAGCTTGCCCATCTAGAGCAACACCAGCAAAGAAAAGAGGAAAAGGAAAACGACAACGTTGGAATAGAGAGAATTATGTAGAAGTTATGTATGCTTTTTATTTCCCCTTAATAAAACTGGTGAAAAGCCTCACAGAAAGTACTTTTGATATTAGGAAAAACTGTAAAATGTTAGATCCAATTGGATGCCAATAAACTGGCAAATGTAAGACTATATATATCCGAAAATTAAAGATTAACTTAGTCTGAACTGAGAGATATTCCGAAGATGGTAAGGGAGGATATACGATCTTTTGTAGAGGCGCCCAGAAATGCAGTAGAGAGTGAAATTAAACGATCGATTGAAGATGCATCGCATGGGCAGATGAAAGTGGGAATCTGGCATGGGAGTAGAATTTAGGACATTGTTGATCTGTTGTCAGATGTTGATCATGGGATTGCTGATAGGAATGGTTATCTCTAACATTATGAGAAAGTAAGGTGAAGACAAGAATTTGATTGAACAATTAAATAGGAGAAGTAAGAAGGAAAGAAACAAATTACCATTACTGAGAGGCGTTGAAACAGGAAAGCTGTATGCAGCACTGAAAAAGATGGACAATGTAATAGACAAGACTAAGATGGACAACCTTACTAAGACTAATGTTCTGATGTATTATTTGAGCTGTAATGGTGATAGAAATCCTTGGAATGAAAAGCAAAAAGAAAGAGAAAGAAAAGAACCATGGATGAAACATAGGCGTGAATGCTTTAATTGACAAGAAAACAATTACGAAGAAAGATTCAGATGTACTGCAAAGAAAGTTCAGGTTCAAGCAGAAAGGATTGCAATTTGTAAAGGAGGAGGTGAAACAAAGGATTAAACCCCCAAACAAAAAGATTACAATTTATAACCAAAGAACCAAGCAATAGTAGCAGAACATACGGTTCAAGAACAAAGAAGATGGATTCTATGCCCACATGTGCGGTGAAGGAGAGCAGGATGAAAGTGAATTGCCGCATGTAAATGAGGCAAGGCAGTTCTGGATAATCGAGACCCTCATTATGGCAGCCCAAGATCAGGCAGTAAGAACAAATTTAGTGAAAGCAAAAATTGATAAGACTCAACAAGATAGCAGATGTAGGATGTGTGGTAAGCCAGATGAAAGCATCAATCACATCTTGAGTGAATGTAGTAAAATGGTACAAAAGGAATATGAACGCAGGCATGATTGGGTAGGAAAAAAGATACGTTGGGAGGTATACAGAAAATACTGTCTCGAAACGAAAGAAAAATGGTACGAACGTGAAACGAAATCTCTATGCAAAAATGAAGGGTGTAAGATCCTATGGTGTTTTTGAATAGAAACAGACCATGTTGTTGAAGCAAAACGATTATAGTGGACAAGAAAAACAAATGCTACATTATAGACTGTTATTCCATACGATACCAAGACTGATGAAAAAAAAGAGAAAAATATTGAAATACCAAGGGAAGTGAAAAACTGTGAAACATAAAAGTGAAAATAATCCCAGTTATAGTTGGCGCACTAGGAACAACACCAGAAGCATCGAGAAAAAACGTCTGAAGCAGATTGAGGTAGCTGTTGCTATACACTGGCAGAATCCTCCGACGAGTGCTTGGGATTTGATGAAACTTGTTACCAAAACTCATGAACATAAATCCAGTCATAGGTTTTTAAAAAGATCAGCAACATTATTTGAAATCAGTTTGTAACAGAAATAAAATACAATTACCATTACTACTACTACTACTACTACTACTACTACTACTACTACTACTACTACTACTACTACTACTACTACTACTACTTATAATAACAATAATAGTAATAATAACAAAAAATAATAATAGTAATAATAATTACACCGGTAAACAACAAATTTACTGTCGGAAATTCGTTTGCCGATTATGGGCAGTTTTCACGTGTTGAATTCATCAATGATCCTCGTTTNACCAAGGGAAGTGAAAAACTGTGAAACATAAAAGTGAAAATAATCCCAGTTATAGTTGGCGCACTAGGAACAACACCAGAAGCATCGAGAAAAAACGTCTGAAGCAGATTGAGGTAGCTGTTGCTATACACTGGCAGAATCCTCCGACGAGTGCTTGGGATTTGATGAAACTTGTTACCAAAACTCATGAACATAAATCCAGTCATAGGTTTTTAAAAAGATCAGCAACATTATTTGAAATCAGTTTGTAACAGAAATAAAATACAATTACCATTACTACTACTACTACTACTACTACTACTACTACTACTACTACTACTACTACTTATAATAACAATAATAGTAATAATAACAAAAAATAATAATAGTAATAATAATTACACCGGTAAACAACAAATTTACTGTCGGAAATTCGTTTGCCGATTATGGGCAGTTTTCACGTGTTGAATTCAAAAATGATACTGGTTTCGTTCAATTAGGTCAAGTTTTTGAGACAAACCAACATCTATTTTTAAAAATTGTGCAGATATATTCAAAAGCTCCTCAACATGCTTTTAACTATCTTTTACAATAGAGTGGCTCTTCTTTCCGGATTCATGTTATCTAGCTAATTGAAGCATCCAGTCATTTGTTGACACTGGATACTGCTTCAAAATCAATGGTTGTACTTTTCAGAGTAAGCTCCAATTGCATTATGCCTCTTTATACTTCCTTCCTTGGTTGGTACAATCTTTCTACATCTGCTTTTTGGTGGTTCATGTGATGCACTGAAAGTAGTTTCCGGAGTTGGCGATCAAGCTCTTGAATATCAGTAACAGACCAATTAATTACATTGAAGCTATAGGTTACGACAGGTACCGCTGAATGTTGATAGTTCCAATAGTTCTTACTAGACGATAAAATTTCGCTTTTGATCTTGGCATTCATCAAGGCATGCTGGACACCTCCAGCTTCAGAAACACCAAAATATTTGTATACACTATCATGTTTAAACTCCTTGTTAATATCTCCATTACCTAAGTCAAAATTTTCTGACCCTACCAACGTCCCACTTCTGAATGTTGGTTCAGCATATTTATAAAACCGAAGGACATCCCTATGTTATCACTGAATGATTTTACAGTTTGTTGTAGGCACTTAAGCTTAGTATTATTCTTTCCAAACAACGCCAGGTCATCCCTAAAGAAAAAACATTCATCATTTTGGGTGGATTGGTTCGTAAAGCCAAGCTTGATTTGCAGCAGCGGGAATAATATCCGCTCTCTGGCTACAAGAGGGTTGTTGATGACGTTATGTGCTCCGCAGGAGAGGAGGTCCTCTCGCAAAGCCCTGTGTAGTGATGGGATCTGTCTATACTATCCCACATGTAGAGAAAGCACGGGCACTTGGTGAATCCAGACTGAAGTCTAACAAAATAAATCATTTTCAGGTCAATACTAATAACACACTCCTGCTGCTCATAGCGAATTTTTTCAGCACATACTTCACCGCTTCATACTTTTCCTTAAGTGTAGTTTAGTGCGCGAGAGGTACAGAGGCATACTGGTTGTAGTTATGTAGTAAAACATATTTCGGCGATCACTTGTTGCTTCTTCTTCAGAGAAAAAGCAAATAAATTCTTTATTTCAATAGCCGATAGAAGGTAATGCAGGTTCCTACAAGGGGACAGCTTTACGCCAAGTGGCTTTTGTATCTCGGAAATTCCAGTATGTTTACTATTGTAGCAAACTAAAGGCTAAAGAACGGATTCACCAGGAAGTAAAGACAGCCTGTTTATACATGAAACTCTTAAAGACGTGAACAACATTATAGAACAGGCAAGTCTGAACTTAACCATACTACGGAGTAGCAAGGTGTGCTGAAATACTATTTAAATGAGGCAAAATATTGCGAGAGGTAGAAGAGTGAATGAATTCATTGGATCCAGACGAGAACGAAATATACAAGTTCCTTTGAGTGTAGCAAGCAGATGGTATAAGAACCAAGAAAGTTTTTGACCGTGTCAAAGGTGAAGTCACAAAGAGAGAGCCCATGGTTATTAGCTCCAAACTGAATGATGTCAATCTGGTGCGTGCTGTTAATGCAAAAGTAATTCAAGTGGCAGCGTTGGTAATGAATGTGTGCTGCAAGTTCAATAATGGGAAGGTGAAGTAGGAAGATCAAATAATAAAGAGAGAAATGAGAGCAAATCATATATTGGGCATGGAGGAAAGTGACGAAAGACTGTTACTGAAGAGGTGGGACAGTGGACGTGGGATAAAGTCAATGGAGGATATTTACCAAGAAGCGAGACTCAGAGTTGCTTGTTATATGGCTTGCTCGACAAATAACTGGATTAAAGCTGTATAGAGAAGGATGGAATTGTGATCAAAGCAATACAGACAATAGAGGGTATTGGAGTAAGATTCCATTTTCAGGAAGGCAAAGTATCGATTGAAGTATAAAAAATTCGAGGAGGACGGAAAGCAATCTGGAAGAAGTTAAAAAGTAAGTTGAAGAAGGTTGATAAAACTGGACGAACTGAGAGCTATGAAGCAAAGCAGAGTCTATAAAGACCAAGAACAGGAATTTCATTTGTGGTTATCCCAAAACATGAAGCCACGAAAGACAGCGGCTATAATGATTATGTTTGATCAGATGGTTGAGACTGGACTTAGGAAACAAATAAGTGAATCACCTTGTAGCTGGATATCAGAAGCTAGCTAATAGTGAATATTTATCCAGACACAAGCAAGAGTTGATAATTCGTGCGGTAGACAATTCTATTGTCCAAGACGTTTCGTATGAACAGACATGGGACAGAGAAACAAAATGACAGAGCAAGACGACTTTCTCGAGACGACCGCATATGACCCTTGAAATAAAAGTAGAGAGAAAGGTATTTAATATGTCTCATCTGTTGCTACAGGATATTGATGCTAAAAGAATAGGAAAATTGACCAAATATAGATAATTGCCATTCAAAACAAGAGAGGGGCGTCCTGGTTACAATATTACAGTGATTTGTGTGATAATCGGTGCACTACGAGGTGAAATGAAAGAGTTAAGGACTGTTCTTAAAAATGTTTTTGAAAATCATGAACTTCTGAATAAATCGCATGCGAAATGCAAAGTGCGGTATCAATGAACAGCAAAAATATCGTTCGTAGGGTCATTTTAGCCCTGAGTAAGACATTAAACTGCTGCCTGGGATGTCCTTGAGCAAGACTAGTACCCTAGCAGCTCCCCGTGCCAGGGTTACGGTGAAGCTGTTGGCAGCAGGACAGTGGGTTTTGTGAAAGGCATGATCGATGCAATCCTTCCGAAGGTTTTCATAAATTATCTCGGGATTAAGTAAAAACAATTTAATATTGTTTGATTTTTCTTTTGGAATTTATTTTTTAAAAATAATCTTGAAATTTTTATATTTTTAATCTTATTCAAATTTTTACAGGAGGCCCGGATAAAGATAGACTCACACTCAAAATTTCAGCTTCCTAGGTTCAGTAGTTACCTCATAAATTTACGTCAAACAGACAGACAAACGAACATACTCACTTATATATATATAGATCAGGGATTCTAGTTAAGCTCCAGATTGATAGAATCTTGTTTAGAATAACAAGTGGCAAGTTATTTATTTTGGACCCAAGAATGAGAAGAAAGTAAATGGGGAAAAAATTGATAAATGTGAGACCCACATGTTAATCGTAAAATGTATTAGGATTCAGAGGTTAAATTCGTTAAATAACAACAATGTTATGTTGATATTCTATGCATAACATACTCTTGAGTCTTATTTTTTTCTCAATAGATGAACAACATTCTTAAAGTGCTCTTGGAAGGTGTCTATGATGAAGACAGTGTTTTGAATTGCTTAATGGGAAAACCTCACCTGGTCCAAAAAATATGGTTATTAATAAAGGAATTTTATTTGTCCCATATCAAAATTGGATTGGAACACAGTAACATATATGATTGTGAACCTGAAGGGGTTTCACTTGAGAATGAAGTGGATACTTTCGATGTGTACTACAGCAGCTATGTTATGTATGCATTCTTTCCCGATCCAACAGACATCAACATCAACATGATGCCTTTTACCGTTGCCCGTGAATTTAAGGATACTCTTCTTCCAGATTATCTTTCCAACTACTGGTCCATTATTTATGACGTTGTACATAGGATAGATGAGTCGTCTGGTAAAACATTCTTTCTCACAATAAACGAGGGCTGGGTGGAACCAAATACAACACAAAGGCGACCAGGATTACATACTGATAAGCCTGGATCTGTTAATATCAAAAGCGGTAGCGCCCAGGTAAAAGAAGGAGCAGGAGACGGTTATGTTACATGGTATGAACATGGATGGGGAAGAGGGCATATATTATGTGATTGGAAAAAAAAAGGAGGAATCTATATGGCATCTACTGTTGATGCGTCATGTAGAGTATGGAACTGTAAAGTGGACACTGAAATCATCGGTACCCATGGAAGTCTTGAACATATTCGTGAGTTTCTCCCCGGTCCTGGTTATCTGATGACTGAAAGCGAGATATTATGGTTGACTGACAGCACACCTCACGAGTCTGTACCTGTTGCAGAGAGAACCTATCGCCAATTTATTCGCATTGTGACGGAGGATGTTTCACTTTGGTTTTTGGATCACTCAACGCCAAACCCATATGGACTACTACCAAATCCCAACATCACAAAAATTGTGAAAGGAAGTAAATTTAATGGCGAGCCTCTTGAGCTTATCGATACCACACAAAGCCTGATAATATAATGGATTAATAAAAACATCTAGTAAGTAGGTAACAATTCACTAGCAATTAATTGACACTAATTAATAACTGATTTATATTTATTAATTACCCTAAAACATTTTTGCATGTGAAATATTTTTGGGCACATATTAGGTCAATATCTTAATTTTTTATGTTGTGATATTCTGCAAAATGGAATTTCACTTTGATCTACATGCGTTATATATTTCCTTTTTAACTTTTGCTGAAACTGATTTTTAATACGTTTTGTGTATTAAATGCATGGGTAGTACATGGGTACGTATGTAGTACAACCATTACATTGATCAAAATATGAAAGTAGCATAGACGTAATATGGCTAGCGAAAAGCGTAGGGCAGGCACGTTTAGCAAAGTGGAAAGTACTAAACCCATACCCATCCTGATACCTTTTTCAGATTTATAATCAGGAATGGGTAACAGGTATTTGAAAATGTATCAAATGAAGCCTTTTTATAAGGAACTTTTGATAAACTCTTTTTATACTTAAATACAACTGGCAATTTTTGTTGTCTCTTGCGAACAATGAAAAACTTTGACATGCTAGCTGTTGACTTCTGTGACACTCGTCACTTCTTCAACTGCTTGATATACATGATGCGCTACATACCAGTATATCGATACGTGTCTTAAGTAACATTATGTATAATTCCTGCACTGAGTGAAACCGACAGAAAAGTTTTTTTATAAACACCTGTTTAACCAAGTATGTTCAGTTTAAATTTTCATGTGAAGTTGAGCAGAACGCCGAGATGGCCAAGAAAAGGCAATGCCGTTTCATCTTCCTCTCTACACCCTTCTCCAGGTCTCCTTGGGATTGTCTTTTTTCCTTCGACACAGGTATCCAGAAAAGATCAGCTCTTGGTTGGGACATTGTTAGCATGCATAAAACTTGCCCGGACCCACATCCATGGTTGCACTGGAACCTCTTGGGCGATTGATCTGGTGTTTTTCTTTTTCTGAACATCTTCCTTCCAAATGGTTTTGGATTAATATTTTTCAGGACTGTCCAAGATGTCTGTTGAGAAAGCCTTCGAGTTTGTGATTTATTGCATTCATCATCTTTAAGACCTCTGTGTCGGACATCAGAGTGCTGACGCGCATTACTATTGAAAAGACTAACTTTTTGTAACTATTCTTTTTGGATCTCCAGGTGCTTCTCAGAGATGTAACGGCATAACTGGTATCTTAAATGCGCTCCTTGTTATCCTCTATTGTTCTTGGTAATCTTGAAGCCAAGGTACGAAATACCTTTCATCTGTTAAATCGCCTTACTATTTATAGTTTTGAGTGTGTTTCTCGTGTTATTTAGACTTTTTTATAGTTTTGTACAGGACTCTGTAGAACCGGAATCTCATCCACAACGACACCTGATAGATGGTGTCGAATGCGTTCTTAATGTCCGCAAAGTTTGCATAGAGTAGTGCGTTTCATTTATTGCTATGTGTCAGAACCTGTCGCAGTGTAGATGTGATTTGAGCAGGACTTTCCACAGCGAAATCCGATCCCATTTTTCCGAATCATTTTGCTCAGAGCTTTTGACAGTCTGATTTGGATAACCTTCCTAAATACTTTGAGGTGAGAGACAGAAATGTGATGTCACGCCAATCTTTGCAGTCGAAAAAGATATCCTTCTTTGGAAGCTTCACTGTGAGCCCTGTTTTCCAGTCTCACAGTGTTGACTTGCTCCCCATACCTTTTCTAACATCTCGGTCAGCAACACTGGCATTTTCTGCTCCTCTGGTTTTCCAGTCTCACAGTGTTGACTTGCTCCCCGTATCTTTTCTAACATCTCGGTCAGCAACATTGGCATTTTCTGCTCCTCTGGTTTTCCAGTCTCACAGTGTTGACTTGCTCCCCGTATCTTTTCTAACATCTCGGTCAGCAACACTGGCATTTTCTGCTCTTCTGGTTTGATCACACGTCGTCACCCTGTCTATACCAGCTGACGCCCCGTTCGCCAATGCTTTTGGTACAAGCTTGATCCGCTCCACCGTAGGAGGGTAGTGTTTATATCAAGGAACAGTACAAATTCAAGCCAGGAAAGAGCACAACGGACGCAATGTTTACTCTGGAGAAAGACCGAGAATGGCAAAAGGAATTGCATTGGGTTTTTGTAGATATGGAAAAAGCCTATGATAGGGTGCCAAGGGAAGAATTATTGCACTGCATGAAAACATCCGGAGTAGCAGAAAAGTATGTAAGGCTAGTAAAAGACGTACAAGGACAGTGAGACAGCCATAAAAAGTGCTGCAGGGATGACTGACTGGCTCAAAGTCAGGGTTGAACTCCATCAGGGATCATCCTTATGCTCCTTTCTATTCGCTTAGTCATGGACAATGCTGTTTGCCGACGTCATTGTGTTGTGCAGTAACACAAGAAACGAGGCTGAAGAAGAACTGGAGAAATGGAGAAATGCCCTGCAGAAAAAGGGAATGAGAGTAAGCTGAGCAATAAAAGAATATCTGGTCTAGAAAGGAAAAGAGGAAGAGATAAGCATGCAAGGATCAGATGTAAAGACTTCAAATACCTGGAATCAGCAATACAATGCGATGGGGGGTGCAATATAGAAGTTAAGAAGGGAATTAAAGCAGGTTGGGATGGTTGGAGGAAGGTAACAGGTGTGCTGTGTGACAGAAAGATACCACCAAAAGTGAACGGAAAAATATATGACCGGCCAGGTTTACTGTATAGGTTTGAGCCAGTAGCGACAACATAGTAACGAGGCGGAGTTGGAGGTGGCAGAATTGAGAATGCTGAGGTGAGCACTTGGAGTCACACGCCTAGGGAAAATCAGAAATGAATACATGAGAGGTACAGCACATGTTGGAAATTGTGCGAAAAGCAAAGGGAGGCAAGACTGAGGTTGTATGGGCATGTGATCAGAAGGGAAAAGAAATATATAGAGAGAAGAATGTTGGAGATGAATCAGCCAGGGAAGAGAAAGAGGGGAAGACCAAGGAAACACTACAATAGAGGGCAATAGAAAAGGACATGAGGGGGATGGGAGTGAAAAGGGAAAACACTGCCGACCGCACAAAATGGAGGCGAATGATCCGCTGTGGCGACTCCTAACAGGGAGCAGCCAAAAGATAAAGAAGACTTAGAATTGAACAGTCTAGTGTACATGTGGTTCATGGAGAGCACATCCAGACTGTTTCAAACTACAGGACTTTTGATTTAAGAGAAAGCCAAAAATTTCTCATCCCATATTGGCTTAGAGAACTTCAAAGGCAGCAAGGGATGGTTAGAGTCATTTCGTACGAGACACAGCATCGTATTCAAAGCTCAGAGTAAAGGGTGGAGGATGAAGGAAAATGACTAACAATATACGGGACCCCCTTGATTGAGGACTGCCTTTAGTCATAAGACAGAAAAGGTGGCGCACAAAAGAGGAAAATTCTTATGTTAATCGATGCGCAAGTATACTCACAGCGTGCATTGAAGAATACTGTAAATGCTCGAGCTAGCGCCCACTCTCGAGTGAATATGCGCCCACCCTAAAAAGTTTTTTATAAGCTCCCATATGGAATAATCGTTCATAAGGCAGTAATTCGAGTACAAACTTAGAGCTAGAAGGGGTGCTTATTTGAGTTTTGGCTAATTTTTGAGGGTATATTAGAAAAAAACATGTTTATATAAAAACAGCTTTCTTTTTGAAATCGTTTACACTCTTCTCATATTTAAATTCCAAATAATTCTACTTTTGTTTCTTTTTTATAAGTTCATTACTTAAAACATCTATCATCTCTTTTTTTTACTGTCATTACTGTGTATCTACCAGGGATTACAAGTCCAACTTCTCTTTTCCTTTTTCCAATAACGGTTACTATCAACATGTTCTTCTCATCTGCATCAAGTAATTGCTTCAGAAGTTTTGATAGTTCGATCGGAAGGTGTCCAACAAGCCCTGATTCTTTTCCCTCCTCATCTCTTAAGTAAACGCCAATTGCGTTCTCATTGTAATCGTTAGCCTCTTCTCTTTTATCAAATTGACAACTCAATTTCATATCAAGCTCAGGAGTCCATTTGGACTGATAAACAGGATGACCTCGAATGGCAGCTTCAGATTCTAATGAATAATACACGTTGCAGAAAGATATTGCTCTTGCCATATTTCGTATCTTTCATTCCACTGGCTCCTGTTTGCTGTGTTCTTCAAACAGAATATGATTAAAAACAACACAATAACTTTTAGAAGTAATTGCTGTCGATTTCACACCTCGATTTCACACCTCGCCACACATGATGTTTTCACGTGCACAGTTAATTGCACTCCATTGTAGTTCAAAAAAAGCTGTCCAATGAAATTTTGTGCATGTAAATTTAAGCACCCGTGGTGAAGAACTAATCATGGTGTATCGAGTTTTTGAAAAACATTTTGATTTGAAAACGGACACAAATGATTTTAATGAAGACAACAAGTGCTTACGTGAAAATGGAGAACGAATTTGAATCAAATGAAGTTGCCATGTCACACAAGGGAAAAAAGATTTCAAGTTATACCTTAAAATTCAAACTGGAAGCAATAGCGTACGCCGAAAATAACACTATCAATTCTACAAGTAAAAAGTTCAACGTTAAAAGAAAACGCATCAGAGAGTGGAAAAGTCGAAAAAAAGAAGTTGCTTTCTTTCAAAAGGAAAGTTCACTGTGCTAAAAGAAAGAGATTAGAAGGTGTTGGACGTAAACTTTTAATCAGCAGATGGAAGAAGTTCTTGTTGAATGGAGCTATGAACGGCTGGGAAAAGGACTGTTAGTTTTCCGCAAGCTTATTATGAAGAAAGCTATTTTCATTTACAATGAAAAATCAAAAGAGAATAACTGTGCGGACATTGCTACATTCGTAGCAAACACAGGTTGCCTACAAAAATTTATGCGCAGAAATGGGTTATCTTTAAGAAAAAAAACCTCAGTTGCCCAAAAAGATTCGTCAAAGTTAATCGACAAGCTTGTAGCCTACATTATCAATGCGCAGTGTTTTGCTGCTAAATCCAATTGTTTACCCGGAAATATCATAGCAATGGATGAAACACGGGTATGGGCAGATATGGTCTCAGATACAACATTTGACAAAACAGGTGCTCCAAAGATCACTATGAAATCAACAGGTCATGAGAAATTCTGTCTCTGTATACCTAACAGCAAAAGCGGATGGGTCAAAGCTAAAACCTTTTATTGTATTTAAAAATGCTAAACGTGATACAAAGGCCCTCAATGAAGAATTCAAAACAAGATGTGTTATAGTTAACTCATCTAATGGTTGGATGAATGATGATTTGACATTGGAATATACTAAAAAAGTTCTGGGGACATTTTCTTTTGATAGATTTTTAGCGTGGTACTCTTGCCAATGTCATATGGGTAGCGTCTTTAAAATCTTCAAATATTGATCAGGTGATTATTCCAGGTGAATGTACAAAATTTATTCAGGCTCCTGACGTTGTGTGGAATAAACCTTTCAAGGCAATGTGTACAGAGAAATACAACCAGTGGCTTGCGGAAGAGGGAATTCACAATGAAACTGCGGAAGGTAATCTTAAGCCACCACCTCGGAAACGAATTGTGCAGTGGATTCTGGAGTCATGTGAACTTTATATCATCGCTGATGGCGCAGAGGACGACGGTATTCATTGTTTCAAAACACCGCAGCCCTGTGCNTTTAAAATCTTCAAATATTGATCAGTTGATTATTCCAGGTGAATGTACAAAATTTATTCAGGCTCCTGACGTTGTGTGGAATAAACCTTTCAAGGCAATGTGTACAGAGAAATACAACCAGTGGCTTGCGGAAGAGGGAATTCACAATGAAACTGCGGAAGGTAATCTTAAGCCACCACCTCGGAAACGAATTGTGCAGTGGATTCTGGAGTCATGTGAACTTTATATCATCGCTGATGGCGCAGAGGACGACGGTATTCATTGTTTCAAAAAACCGCAGCCATGTGCCATCGGTAGAGAGAGGTTGAAATCACAAATGGAATTATTGAAAGAGTTAGAAGATGAAAGTAATCTATTTTTGTCGTCAACCAGTGTAAGCGATTCCGATATCGAAGATACTGAAAACGAAATTTTCGTCTTAGACGAAGACGACAGCGAAGACGAACTAGTTGTAGAAGAAATTTGTTGTCTTGATTGATTGAAATTACAGTTTTTTTTATAAGGGCCCCTCTCGAATAAGCGCCCACCCCCCAAAATCGAAATTTTAAATAAGTGCCCAGGGCGCTAATTCGAGCATTTATGGTAAACGTTAATTCCATCCGCCCAACACAACAGCACTGCTACAAATTTGGGGCGCAGGCATCGTCAAGACAGTGATATTTAAATATTGGATTTGGCAGTTGCAATAGGTCATGCTGCAAATAGAAAATTGTCCAACGAAGACTGGCCTGTAGATATTGACGAACAGTACAGCACTGGACCCCATTTACTGACTGGCGGCTTTATTCCGTGAAGTGCAAGTCGATATTGTGGTGAAGTCTTCAACAAGTACGAATTCGAGCACCAAATTCTCCAATAACAGGACGTACTACCCTTGACCAATGACTCAAGTGACCAAGATGCTTTTATTGAATATAACTATTCCCGAGGCATGCGTTAATGGCTAAGAAACCCTGTAGCTGTAATGTAAGAGACATTAAACATTGACGAGAGATCTTAAATATTGACGAGGGCTTTCTTCCTTGTGAAAATAAGATGATTTGCTTGGAACGCAGTGTCCAGGATATCATGAAGGATGCAACAGAGAATAATTGTGATGCCAGTAGTGATGACGTCAGTTCATCTCCATCTCCAGAGAAAGTGTCAGTCCATGAGGTCAGTAAATGTTTGGACAAACTAAGGCAGTATGCTCTACAGAGCGGGCATGAAATGTTGGATAATGGAATAGTAACAAAGGAGGTGTATACAAAAGATCCAAACAAAGAGTAGTGACTTTTTAAAGGCCAAATGATGTTTTCCTAGTGTATTAATATTTTACATGTAAGTATCAAAGTAAATAAAGATTTGTCATATTGATGGACATGTAACACAGATATATTATATTCATTGTACACTGTATACATTGTTGTTATAGATATATTCACGGGTTAGTACTCTCTCTGATATTCGGGGACCTGTTGCTTGCGTANTGATGACGTCAGTTCATCTCCATCTCCAGAGAAAGTGTCAGTCCATGAGGTCAGTAAATGTTTGGACAAACTAAGGCAGTATGCTCTACAGAGCGGGCATGAAATGTTGGATAATGGAATAGTAACAAAGGAGGTGTATACAAAAGATCCAAACAAAGAGTAGGGACTTTTTAAAGGCCAAATGATGTTTTCCTAGTGTATTAATATTTTACATGTAAGTATCAAAGTAAATAAAGATTTGTCATATTGATGGACATGTAACACAGATATATTATATTCATTGTACACTGTATACATTGTTGTTATAGATATATTCACGGGTTAGTACTCTCTCTGATATTCGGGGACCTGTTGCTTGCGTAATGCGGAGCTCACTGCGCTTGCGTAGTCTGAGCACTCTGACAGGATCCCACAGTAACTGTTTAGGCTATGTTTGCTCCGGCAACATGGCCAGAGAGTTATGTCTCAGAAGCTCTGTACTGCACTGATGAGCCCACAAAGGGCGAAACGGTACTGTCTGCAGATTGAGTATATATATATATATATATTATATATACATAATATACAAATATATCACCTCCGTTAATCAGCCACTTTTCGTAAGCAGCCAATTCGATCATCTTTCTTGACTGGCTACTTAGTAAAGGTTTAAACATTTATCCAAGAGTGCCTTTAGTAGATCTCAGGTTTTTGTTTCAATTATTTGAGTAATTCATGCTAAAATTACACATAAAGATTGTTTCTTTCTTTTGTTGGTTAATGTTTCCTCATTGCCTCTCAAGCATCATGTCAAAATCTTTGTGTAAAAAGACCAACGGGACGACAGTAAATGCCTAACAAGATCGCTTTTTTTGTAAATGAAAATTTCTCTCCGAAGAGATCATGTGTAACGTTTCTAAATCATTTCTATGTTTGTAAATAATTTAATTACTTATAAAAATTCCGAAATCTTAATCCTTGCCCGTTGCCTATATTTTTTGAATATGGGTATACACTGGTAAATCGTGCTTCTGTTGTCGGTTTTATCGGAATGCGCGTTTCATACAAGTTGATGACATCAACTATTTTACGAAACTCAAGGTTTTAGTTGTGGCATGTAATTTAAAAGCTATCTGATATTTTAATGTTCAAATTTAATTCAGGGCATGGCTTGATATAGAAGCAATAAAGTAATCATCCACAGTTTGCTACATCATTCAAAGTTCGTACAAATATACTTGTTCTGCTTAATTCTAACAAATTTTACTATGTATTCCACCTTACAAGCAGGAAAAAGGTTGTAACTCGAAATTCAAAAAGACGTTTAAAGAACGAAGGAATATTGACTCTCTTGTAATTTTTCTCGCAGCTAAAACCAACAGTAAAATACATATAACACGAAATACGCCCGTTCGTTATCCTGTCATATCATACAATGACTCGGCTCCATGGTTAAACATTCCATACTAAACTCACAGGAAGACTTTACTCTGCCTTTTTCATACGACATAACATTTTGGTTAAATATAATCATCTAAGGAGAGCTCCTGTAGTACATTAAGATGTACAAGATTAGTCGCGCTAAGGCGTACATGTATAATACTTCGAATAATACGAATAATACTTCCCTTTTCTTCTTCTTGAAACTAAGCGCCTTTTCTCCTGATTTGTTCGACGCCTGATTTATTATGCCAATGACTATTTCTTGCGTCTCTGCAAGGAATTCGTAGCGGTTTTTGACCTTGAGATAGAAAGCTTTTCTCATGGTCTCATTTCTCAGCTTTGCTGATTACAGTTGCCTGGGTCTGTATATCTCTTCTGGCCTTGCACAGCTTGAAAGTGACATCTTCGACGAGCAAATTTTTGTCCCCTCTTTTGTAGACCTTCATCTTTTTAAGGGGACCTTCTCCACTTTTTGTTTACAATGATGTGGTCAATATGTTTCTTGGTTGGTCCGCCTGGTGATGCCCATATAGTTTTGTAAATGTTCTTGTGTTAAAATAGTGTGCATTCTGTGGTCAAGACATCATCTCTACAAACGTCACACAAGTCGCTCTCTATTATTGTTCATAACTCTATGTCCATACTCTCTGATGTTACTCTTTATTCCATGGTTTTCTCCTGTACGTCTTGCGTTGAGCTCGCCGATAATCATCAATATTTTTCCGCTGCTGTTTGTAGTTAGTTGTAGAATGGATACCCTTCATTTCTTCTCTTTTGGCAGCTTCTGGAGAAATACAGCACACAATCACTGACAGGCTGATGTACTTGGAGTTGAAACTGGCCTTCAGAATATGTAGACCCATTGCTTCCACTCTAAAGGAGGATTTTTCATTTTGTTGCTAATCATCATTGCAACTACTTCAATTTGCTGGGTGTCAGCTCTTCTCTGATACGGAATCGACCGAGAATACATATGCATATTAAATACCCTCGAGTATTGAAATCACTCTGGTGTATCCGTTCACTGGTTTTCATAAATATTTAACGTACCTTATAATGCAACATGCTGAGTTACAATTTGGCTTTCTTTGGGGTTCAAAAATAAATAAAATAATCTAATTTACCCTCTTTAAAGCCAAACAGTAACTAAGATTTAGAAAGGGCTCAATTTCTACTACTGCATTTTAGCAGGATGCAAATATTTCTATTTTGGGCTACAAATGATGTAAAAAAATGTTTTTAAGTAGACATTCATTCAAGCAATAAACAGTAATGTTTAATGATATTTTTACTATACTTGGATTCATGAGTTGTACTAGACATAACCTAAAATTTTACGCCGTATTTTACGATTAATTGGTACGATTTTAAGCCAACTCGCAAATCAATTACCCAGATCATACGATCTTGATATTCTTCTATTTGTTTCCTTGTTTATAATATGTTTCAGTCAAAGATGTGATTTTGTATCCACCAATATTTGCCAAGCATAATGTACCCATAAGTTTAACCGTAGCCTACGCTAGTAGTTCACTCTTACGTCACCTAGCAGACCTCTTATGTCCACACACAGAGAAGACGCCACTTTAATGCAACAACAGTACTGATTTCGCAGCCTTCTTGACACAACAAAGAATCTAGCAGATGAAATCGTGGTCTCAGTTTATGCCACTTTATTATACCAAAGTATCCCTGTTGATGACCTCTTACCAATTATCAAAAGCCTACTTGAATATGATGATTCACTGCCATCAAAATCTGCACTCGGGACTCCAGACATCCGGAATCTACTACAAGGACATCTTACCAACACAAGTTTCCTATTCAAACAGTAATTTATACAGACAAAACAGCGGTGTACCTATGGAAGCTCCAACATCTTCTGTGATTGCTGAAATATTTATGCAAGCGTTTGAGGCTACAGGATTATGAACTGTACACCAAGCTCCATCTGTCTAGAAAAGATACGTTGACGTTTTTTTCACAATTATTAAAGAGAATCATCCACAAGGGTTCTTCACGTATATCAACAGTATTCACTGCAACATCTTGTTTACCATAAAAAACGAAGAAGAAAGACGACTACCCTTCCTTTTTATCCTAGTGAAGAAACAAGCAGACTGCATCATTTCTGTTACTATCTACAGGAAACTAACTCACACCGACCAGTACCTCAATACGGTATCACATAATCCATTTCTAGCCAGTCAAAATGCCATCGCCACTCTGTTTGGAAGGGCAAGAAGTATCATTTCAAACCCATATGGCCACTGATACAATGACAAAATGAAGGTTATCAAAAAGGATGAAATATGCCAAAGCAAATTTACAGTTTGTATTACGTTGCCAGAAACCAGCATTATAGTAACGTAAGACCTTAAACATTAAAAGTATATTCACAGTCACAGAAAGTCAGAAAGTGGAACGATGAAATTTAACAGGGGGATGCGAGATAGAACAATTCGAAAGGCAACATTCAGAAATTTAAATAAACCTTTTTATTGCCTTTGTCCTTTCAAAGAAACAATCAGAAATAAAAACGAAACAGGAAAAGCCTTTACGCACCAAACTGATAATACAAGTTGATACATAGAAAATGGTAGATGACAAATAAAATTGGGGATAAGCTATCTCCCCTTCCTTTATAACCGAATCGTAGAACTGACCAAGCAAAGCAACATTACTCTATCTAAATCCTTTATGGTTTTCATCTAAAGATATATTGAACGCTGTACAATTGGCATATACCAAATGGTTTATATTCATTGCTGCATTGCTGCTATTTCAACTTTCTCTAAATGTTTAGCAGAAGTACAGTTTTAAGCTCTATATACTAAACATATCTAATTAAAACAGGCAGCTCTGTTGAAATATCTTTGGACCTTGTAGTTGCTCTTTCTGGCGTCTTTGTACTAATCAGTGACAACGAAAATCTTTAAAACAAAATATTCATCATTTTAATTGCGATATTTAAGCTCTGTACCACAAATAATTTCTTAGGATAAATTTACTATTATTGCAAAGCCGTTTGTCTACACCAGTTTGCTTTACTACACGGGTTAAAAAACAAATTGGGCTGATCATTATTGTCAAAACACAATAAAGACCACTCCAACATTCACTTTCATACTTTCATTAGGCAGTAACTAATGTAAGCAAATTATTTCATTTTATTAAGGCAAGCCTTTGCTTAGTTTTGTTCAAACCTAATAAAAATCGAAAAAACATGTCTGTGATTTCATTTAATAGGGCACCGGGTCTTCAGAATAAATAAATAAATAAATAAATAAACAAACAAATATGCCCATAATTCTGTCATTACCGTCTTAATGGCAAATGGTAATGGTCTTTTTATAGAGTAAAAATATAGCCCTAAGCTGCACAAATGAGCTACTGCTCAGCGAAACAAAAGTTACTAGGACAAACCATGTATACATATATGTATGTATTTATGTATTTATGTATGTCTATACGTATGTTTATATGTATATGTGTATGTGTATGTGTATATGTGTTTACATACTACCCTTGTAAGTTCTTACTGCAAGTACAGGGTAAGAGCAAAGTTCTTTCCCAATCTTGTATACGAGTGCTCTATACAAAGTCGGGGCTATTGCAACAAAGACCCATTGCGTTTAAAAAAACAAAATGTATTAAATAGATCAGCAACATACAAAACTCGCTAATTAAACTCTCTAGCAAAATGACTGTTTTTAAACCGCCCATCGCTGCGTGACATTGAAGACCAGATAACTGAATAACAAACTCCAAGAAAAATTACCTCTTTTTACACCTTCCGGAAATTGCCCATGCGGTCCATTGTCGTGCCAAATCAACTGACCAATTCAATCTGATTCACACAAATAGGCACTATTTGACAGGTAATTGCCAGATACGATTGTTTAAATTACAATACAGTGCCTTGTGACTGACATCATAGGATTAAATAACAATTGTAAATACGTCCAGCCTAGCCATTTGGGGAGCAAGCCAGCTGAACTGAATGGTGGTCACAAGCCCGGATATTTGGTAAAGTGATGGTCACCAATTGGAAATATCATAGTCGTTAAAAACACATGACGACAGAAATCTGCTTTAAGATGTAGACAAGACGAAATTTCGTACCGGCTCGAAGTGGGTCGGAAAAATAGCGACTGAAACAACACCCTTAAGACCTCACTGAGAATTCATGACGGTGGAAAAATGGAGGATTAGGACACTGATAGGGGCAGGGAATTTACATCTTCTCGAAGAGGAGCTGACACGGTATGGATGTGATATACTTAGCATCTCGGAAAACAACTGGACTGAAACTGGTGCACTAAATCCGGGGCTATGATTTTGTTTGTAGAACAATGCGTGCACAGAGAAGAAATCGGATTTCTTCTTGGTAACCGTGAGAGATTAACAATGATCGGATACAATTCGATTAGTTCCCAAATAGTGAGAGCGAGATTTAAGGAAAAACCTCTTAACATCACAGTGGCGCACGTGAATGCTATTAAAGCGGACTCCTTTAATAAAGGCATTGACTGATTCTACTAATAGTTGTAAGAAACTATTAATGGCGATTCGGGGAGGGATATTAGAGTAATAATGGGAGACTGGAACGCCGAAATTGGAAAGCGCTGAACAAGCTATTACGAAATAATGGGGAGGTATGGAAATGGTGATATCAATGATAAAGGCGAGATTTTGAACATGACTGAAACCATTGTGGACAGCTTCAGTTGAGCAGGACGAGGAAATTGAACATCAAGTCATTCGCATCTATAATGGAGTCAACACTTCAGTAAAGGAGTGCATTCCAGCAATACAAAGTCTGATAAATCTTACATTACACAGAATAAATTGGGGCTTGCAGATAGGAAGATGGAAGGTAAATGAAACATATTACTCTATAAAATGTTTAAGACGGTACCGGAAGCTGTGCCATAAATTCAGTGCAGCAGCACAGGATAAGATGGACTGGATAGAGAGGAAAAATAGTACGATGGAAAGCAGTGTCCAAGAACAGAAGACATGAAAAGTATATGTTAATAAAGGACCGTACCTTAGAACGTAGTTCCTCTAGTTTCTCCTGAGACACTGGGCAGCAAGATGACGCTGTAGATCACGGTCCTCAGCCAGGACCTGAACGTTGGGAAAGTAAATTTGCCTAGCGAGAAGGTCCTCTTGAAAAGTGACTTGCCAGGTATTCACCGGTCTGCCTCTTTTACATTTTCCTCTCGGATCCATGTCAGAGCCTGGTAGGCCAGTCGTCCATTTAGAAGTCTTAGCACGTGTCCAGCCAATCTCACCTTCTTTCCTCTACCAACTTACGCATTTCTCTTTCTTCTGTTCTCCTCAGTATTTTTTCCATTTGCTATTCTATCCCTCCACTATATTTCCCAAATTCATCTTGGATTGCACTGATGGAAAGCCTTTAGTTTCTGATCGATCTTTTTGCTAGTTTTCCATGTTTCGCTCGAATAAAGGGCTGTGGAGACAACCACAGCAGAGTGAGGTTGTAGTTTTGTCTTAAGGTTTAGCTCCTTCGACTTCCAGGTTCCATGGATCGAAATGTGGCCCCTGCTCTTCCCAGTCTGTTGTTAAAATCTGAATCAACCTCTTCAGAGTTGGTAATAATGCTCCGAAGGTATTGCAACATATCCACCAACTCCTGAGGGTTCCTTCAGATTCTTATAGGTGGTACTGCAGAATCAGGTATAATCATTACTTTGCTCTTGCCTTGGGTTACTTTCAATCTGATTTTGGCACTCATCTCCTGTAATCTGTCTTGTCATTTCTTGACATATCTAGTTGTTTCTGGCTAATAATGCAATGTCGTTTGCAAAATCTAGATCTGTGATCATCATGTCGTTTGACCATGGCATCCCAAAGGACTCATTGGCCATAGCCTTCTTCAAAACAAAGTCTAAACACAAAATGAAACGTAAAGGTGAGAGAATACACCCTTGCCTTACTCCAGATATTAGCTGAAATTCTTCAGTGATCCTGCTGCTGTCCGGACTGCATACGTTGGGTGATCAAACATGGACTTTATAACAGTAATAACTTTCCTTGGTATTCCATAACTTTCTTTCACTTTCCAAATAGATTGCCGATGTAGACTATCAAAAGCTCTCCTAAAGTCAATAAAATTGATGACCAATTTGGACTTCCAATTTGGACTCTAAGCTCTGTTCAATGATGTTTCTTAGGATAAATACTTGCTCACTGCGTGATCTACCTTCTCTGAAACCAGGCTGATTCACCCTTAATCTGTTGTCGGGAGCCTTTAACAATTGCTGGAACATTATTCTACTGAACACCCTCCCCGTAATGGATAATGTAATGCCTCTCCAGTTGTTGCAATCAGAGAGATCACCTTTCTTCGTTAATTTAACAGTAACCCCACTGTTTCACTCTTTGGGGACTACTTCATCTCTCCAGATTTGATTGAAAAACTTTACCAACTGATCCTGTACTGCCACTCCACCCATTTTAAGCAGTTCTTCGTTGATACCTTCTCTTCCTGGTGCTTTGTTGTTCCTCAGTTTTTTATGGCCTTGGTTACCTCCTTTCTAGTGATGGGACCCAGCTCAACCTCCAAGACTTGTGGAACTAATAGATTACGCTAGCCAAGGAGTGATTCAGGTGGAGGTTGATTTAATACTTCTTTGAAATGTACGACTCATCTGCTATTCTGCTCTTCTTCACCAGGTAACATCCCCCCATCTTTGCTTTTACCTAGTATGTTTGTCCCACTGTACTTTCCTATTGTCTGGTGTCGTTTCTCTCTGCCGCCTCCTGTCCTTCCTGTGCTTCCTGTGCCTCCTGTGCCTTCTTTGTTTTCCTACCCATCCATGCTTATTTGTCCTTTTTACAGCTGTCTATCTAGGGTTCTGCATTATTCCTGGGCAGCCCTGTTCTGTTCTGTTGTCAAGGCCAGGTCTCTGCGGTTCTTCAAGTTACGTCGTTCGTCTATTAACTTCCATGATTCCTCTGAGATCCATTGTTCCTTTTTAGTTCCTCTTTTGTATCTTATTGTACTGCCTGACACTTCCACTGATCATGTCCTTATCCCCCTGAAATAATGCAAACTGGTTTTTAAACTGTTCCTGGAATCGTAGACAAATTTCTGGATTCATGAGCTTCTCGACTGCATAGGTTCTCATTGTTTCCTGGTTCTTTATCCTTTTTAGCTTCACCCTTAGATTCCCATCTAGTAGACGATGGTCTGAAAAAATGTCAGCTCCTGTATGGGCACGTACGTCTAAGAGAGAAGATTTCCACACTTTACTGACACATATGTACTCGATTTCATTGAACGTGTTACCGTCTGGCGACATTCAGGTCCATTTATGGATGTATGTATGCTTGACGAAAGTATTGCCGACTCGAAAATTGTATGCATTACATAGATCTTTTAATTTATGTCCATTGTTGTTCGTCACATGAGCTGCTCCAAAGGGGCCTGATTCGCTTCATAAACCTGTATGGTCGGCCCCAATATTTGCATTCCAATCAGCCAATACAATTAACAGGTTGTGGCTCAGGATACTGTCTAGCCTTTCCTGAAGTTGCTCATAAAATTAATATTTTGACTCCTGCTCTGCTGCTTTTGTTGGTGCGTATATCTGCACAACTGTTGTCTTAACTAATCGACTTTGTATTCTCGCTGTGATAATCCTATCTGACTCTGGTTCCCACCCTATAAGCACAGATGTAACTTCTTTGTTCAAGAAAATGGCTACTCCGCGCATTTGCTCGACCTCTTCCCCTCAATATAGAACGGTTATTCCATTGGTCGTCATTGTTCCATGTCCAGTCCACTTGGTTTCACTGGCACTTCGAAACTTGTAGCTGTTCATTTCCCGTATTTCTTGCGCCATTTTCCTTGTTTTATATAAAGTTTGTACATTCTATGTTCCAATCTTTGCGATGCATTTGGTGGAGAAGATCTGGGTATTCGGGGCATAGACTTCCTCTCGGCTTTCATATGTGCCCGTCATGAGTCATCACAGGAGATGAGTTATCTTGTGATGTGTACCTCGAAGTCCGGCCTCTTGCTCTACGGCGATGAAGTTGACCGAAATGGTCTCCTCTTGCTCTTTTTTTATTTTTCTTGCTTTTCACAAGGTAGAGTTACTGATCCCACGCGCAACCCTTCCCTTTTCGCAACCTGGCTTGGGGCAAGCTATGGCTGAGTTGTTAATAAAGGAAGTATCAGTAAAATGGAAACCAAGGAATAGAATGATCAAACATGCAAACGGAACTACTCTGCAAACTATGGAAGAGGTAAAGAACAGGTGTACCGATTACTGTATTGATCCCTTTAGGAGCACTGCTATAGATGAGGATAAGAGAACATGCGAACTGTTCGAGCAGTGTAGATAGTCTTTTTGTCTGTAGATGTGAACGTGTATGCAGTACTAAGAAGGAATGCGTTATCAAAAAAAATTAAAGCGCATAAATGCCCAGGAACGGATGGAATTAATAATGTGGTGCTTAAAGTTGGAAGCGAGACTCTGGCCAATCATTTGCATCGTTTGATATGTAAAATGATATGTAAAAATAAATAAATTCCGACGCAGTGGACAAAAGTCATCATTGTCACGGCACCAAAAACGAGTGGCCCGTAGATTTGTAGCAATACCTGGACGTCAGTGTTGATAAAAAATATGTTCAAGGCCTTGATGTTCATTCTACTTGGGAGGTTTACAGCGAGCATCAGATGGTATGACCGAGTAATGAATGTGCAAGTAACCAGCAAACCAGATTGGGGCAGATAACCATAAAGAGATATCTGGAATTATTCTGACACATATGCTGAATGAATGATGAAAGATTGGTGTAGATGGCAACTCTGGGAATGAGGGGTGGAACACGGTGAATTAGGCGACCAAGAGGACGACGGACTGGTGATATCAAGGACTGGACGCGAAAGCGCATGGGCTAGGTTTATCTCTTTTAGTCCATCGTAATAAATCCAGCTACAATTCTCGCACTAAACATTTATTTGAACTGGAAAAACGTACAATTTGGCAAAATCAAATTGATCACAGTCTACAAATACACCAATAGATTTTCTCTCTTCACTTTGAAACGTCAGAGATAGACATGCAAAGTCTGTCTTCCCCTTTTGCAGCAACAAATCTCCGTTCAATTTTGTGTAATGCTTTAATGGATATTGTACTTCAATATCTTTCTCGCATGGGTCTACATAAAACTTCAAGTGGGTCATTCGTCTTTTTGCTTTAATCGAAATACCCATGTTGTTATAAGTTTCATTTTTTCTGAATACCAAATTACTTGGTACAAAATTGATGCTTTCAATATAATCAAACAGTGGGCGAGAATAACCAAGAGGTGTGTGCTTAAAATTACGTAAAACAACATTTTCCTCAACATTTGGAGGCACATCTTTAAACTGCCAAAAATTTATTACAAAAGAGGCACCATTAAATTGCGGTACATTTTCATTACTTTGAAATGTGCTTAAAATAACATTTCTGTGTACATCAATTAGTGACCACGTTATCGAAGATGGAAGCCACTTAATAGAAAGTCGGTGCACGTTGCTTCTTGATGGTGATACCTCAATAAGTTGCTGTTTGTTTTTGACATCATTAAAGTTTGAATAAACAACTCCATGTTTATGGTTACCAGCAAATCTACCTATTTCAATATCAATCTCTTCATTGTGGCTTTCATCACTATCAAAATTGTATGTAAAAACTCCAAGCACGAGGTTATCCCACCTAGAATCAAGTAAGTTGCCTTCACATTCAACTTCATAAAGACCATACCCAAACGATTGAATACTTGCAATCTCGGACGAAGCAAAACAAGAGCAACGGTCGTCCATGCTCTGTCTAACCCAAAGGCGTAAACTACCATCCTGGCCAATTTCGATGTTTTTATCATCAAACACAGAAGGTCCGGGGCCAACCTTTTCTCCATACGAATTTTTTGCGAACCATCGCTTCCCACACCATTTGAAAGTTCGAGATTTTGCCGTTGCCTGATCGTAATGAGTGCTCATGCTGTGCTGTAACGAAACAAGGAATATCTATTATACCATATTTTTATCGAGAAGGAAGTTCAAAATTAAATATCAAGATAAAAGCAATGGTTTTGATGGTTATATCAGTTACGTTATTTTCAGAAGGAAAACTACGGCGTGGGGTGATGGCATGCACACATTAATTGCTATTGTAAATATTTTTTGAAATATCAAATGTTTTAATCTCTGCTTCCTTCAAAATAAATAAATAAATAAGTAAATAAATAAACAAATAAAAAATTAACGAAATAATAAAAAAAATAAACAAGGGGATGAATAATGAAAGAAAGAAAAGAAAGAAAGGAAAGAAATGGCCCAGCCTGGGGCTGACAAGCACTTAGCTGCAAATATTATGTATTTAAGCGGTTTTCATGTTTTGTACTTTTATACTTGATGAGTATATCATCAAGTATAAACGATCTTAATTCAATGTCAATGTTTTTGTCACAAGCAATTATTGAGGACATGGCTGAGCCTTTTTATTGCCCTAATTCTGAAATATAGGCCACGAGCATATGTAACTACTTTATTTGTAGCATCACAAAAAGTGCTCACTGCTGTCTTGTTTCACTTCAGATTAGTCGTAATATTTCCGACATAGAACATGAGCATTGAGACAGTAAGAATTAGGCCATTTTGGCTTCCAGAATTCTGTCTCACTGCTAGAGTGATCTCATGTAAAATACACGAATACACGAAGTAAAAATGGTAGCCGAAGCTATGCAAAATAACAAAGTGTAAACACCACATCCCTCCCTAAGTGGACGCCATCTGAAAAAACCCTTGATAAAGGTGCCTGAGCAAAGGGTGCAAAACAAAACAAACTGTGATGGCACAGTGCAAAAAGAATGTAAAAAACTGTACAAAAAGTTTAAAAAACCCCGAATACATAGTGAGTACTAACCAACTAAGGGATGACAAAAAACGTTTACTATAAGCCTTTTAAAAGTTCAAACATAATCTTGTAACCACCTTGGTTTGTTTCGACTTCTTTTCTCGATATTATACTTAAGTTCATTTGCAACATTGTCAACTTTTTCGATGTCATGAGTAAGTTCATTCATGTCATCATCATTTTCCATGTACGCAATAGTGTCAATTGTATCTGAAAGTGAGTCTGTTTCTACATTATCTCCTTCCTCCTTATCTATAGTTTCCGGGTTAGCAGTAGCTATTAGTGTATATGAACTGTTGATGTAGAATGTGTTTTGTATTCTTCAGCTGGAGGTTTATGGGTGTAGATTTTCTGGTCTTGGACCATGATATAGCTTTAGGTGTGGTGCATGGCAAGTATAGGTCTTCTCATGTTTTGATACTCTTATGCCACTGTTCTGTACTTCCGTTACGATGTATGGTTCCATCTCTTAGTATGGTTGAGATGTAAATCTTCTTCTCATGTTTTTACACAGTACCAACTGTCCTGGTTTGAAACCGAGTGTTTAAGCATGACGTTTCTTGTCAGTGTACTACTTCATTCAATGCTTGTAGGTAGTGTCTCTGCTTTCCACATGTTGGTTTGATGATTGAGTTCTGTTGAGTGAAGGCAGGTGACTTCTCGGAGTGTGTTTGTAGAGCAGGGATGCTGGTGAGGCACCTGTTGCTGGATGTGGTGTGGTTCTGTATGTGAGTAAGAACCAGTCTAGCTCCTTTCTCCAGTCTGTTCGATTGGCATAGAAGGTTTGAAGGAATTTACTTAGGGTTCTGTTAAAGCGTTCGACTTCTGCATTCCCGGGGCGTGGTAAGGAAGAGCTTTATGGTGGTTGATGTTCCTTGATTGCAGAAATGTTGTGAAACTGGATGCAATGAACTGCGGGCCATTGTCGGTGACTATCATTGCAGGGCACCCGAAGATGGAGAATGTTTGCTGGAATTTGTCGATGATTTTGTCGGCTCTGGTACCTTTGTCAAGAATATGGACCACTGGATATCGTGAGTGGTAATCGAGGATGACTAACTGTGTTGTGGTTGGATAACGGTCCCTTAAGGTCGATGCCAAGTTGTTGTCATGGTTCTTCTGGTAGTTTGTGGGATTCAACAGGTCAGCTTTGGAGTGTTTCTGTGTTACAGTTTGGCAAGTGTGACTTTGTTTAATGAGGGTTTCCACGTCATGGTGATTCCTGACTACCAGACATGCTCACGTAGATATGATTTGGTACGGGCCGTTTCTTGATGACCTTGATGTGCGATCTTAAGGACTTTCTGTTGACGTGCTTTCGGTATGATGATTTGGTTGTCCTTTAGTACTATACCATAAGTAAGTGGTAAGGTGTTTTCTGATTTGGCAGAATGCTTTGGTTTCCGGATTGTTTCACCAGTTGCTTTTGGACAAGCTGTTGATAATGGTTGTCAGGATTTTGTCGGCTATGGTCTCCTCTGCTATCTCGGTAATTGACAATGATTCAGGTATGGCTTCTTGGGCGATAGTCGATATGAAGTGGTCTGCTGGGTTTTGATCACTTGTTGATTTGAGCAAGCTGGGCGATAGGATGTCTGCAGCATTTTGAAGACTGTTACTCAATAACCATCCCCATAATACTGGATATAATGCTGAAAGGGAAAATGTATCCAAGTCAACAAATTGTAAATTTGCTCAGTAGCTATGAATTGGTTTACTGCTGTATTGGCTTGAGGTAGCAATTCTGGTTTCAATTGAATCCTTGACTTCAATATCATATTCATGTATTAATGAAATCCAAGGCTTAGTAAGGTCAGTGATTTCCCCACTCTAAGGTAGAGAAAGTATTCCAATTCCAGTATGAGATATTTCAATATGGCTTGCATTTGATGAATAAAGGATATGACAAAGATTTTCTAATTCTTCTGAAGATCAAAGTTCTTTAAGGATCAAATGTTGCCGACATAGTGTCACACCTGCTCCATGAACATAAAAGTGCTATGTTTTTCAGGATTTTGAATTCAGGTTCAATCCTAGAGATTGTATACCTTTGGAGCCTCCTTTGTATGACTGGAAGCTTCTAAGTAAATACAGATGCCACTCATTTCATGTTTAAAGAGGAGCAAAAATAAAACTAGCACATCAGTACGTTCATTGGTAAGAGTAACATTTTCTATTTATAAGTAGAAAATGTTACTCTAATCTTATATTATAGACATAATAGACTGCTTTGACTGTATCAGTATCTGCATCATTTATGACTAATTGAACTGTAAATCCCTTTTCTTTGAGGTAGTCTATCAACAAATGAATGAATGCTTTTGTTTTCTTTCTGTCATAAAATGATTCTGATCCTTA
>RDPX01000457.1:364269-397862 GCA_003991215.1 Morbakka virulenta | reverse complement strand
AAATACACACTCTTAACAAAGTCAGTAATGTTGCGCCTCTGATTCTTCAAAGTAAAGCTCCCACAGATGTAGCAAAATATATTTGGATCACTTAAGCACTGTTTTCTGTGAGATGTAGAGGCCATTGTTAGGTCAGTAACACATCCCGCAGACAAGAAAATATTTGTTAGCTACCTGAGGTGTTCCTTGAATTTCTACCCAACTTCCCACACCTTAAACATTGTTTCACAAAAAAAATCCAGCAGAATAATAAAAAGAAATAACTAAATTTAGTGATAAAATCAATACAAAAACACTACTTGCATAACAGTGTTGTGAAAGTTGAAATCTGTTTGTTTACTTTCGTATCACTAAAAATGGTTATGTTATGCATGTTCTAAGAAAACAGAAGTTTTCTACAGTTTATTGGGAAACTAAATTAATAGTAAATTTACCAAAATGAACCATATAATCCGGCCTTTCTTTTTGCTACACTATTTGATGGGATATTATTTTCTTAAAAATTCATGAAAAAATATAAATATAAATAGCGCAAAAACGTGATGTGATGGAGAATATCTAAGATCAGATTTGTATTCAGCACCCTTAAATTTTTCTAAAACTGTTTTTAAATTCCATGCCAGAGAAGAAAAAAAATTCTTTCTATACCAGTATTATTCTACTTACTAAAAAGTATGCAACTTGGAGAAGCAGTAAATTGTTCCTGCCTAAAGCCATTTTTTTTGCCCCCAAAATCCAACTCCGCTTCCACGTAGCGGGGGATAGAATACGCTGGGTTATCTTCCCAGTAGGCTAACGGAGCTCTGGTTCCTCTTCCCTATAGGGTACATTTAGGGATAGGAGAAGAAAAACTCTGATTCCAAACCAGGGTTAGTCGGAGGAGTGATAGTACCTTACCTCAGCAAGGGGTCCGTGGCTGGAACACGTCCCTACTGATAGACATGGTTCATCCTCCAAACGTTACGGCACTTTCACGTGGTGCCCAGATATGCCAGCACACTGTGATAGGAGAAGGAAAACTCTGATTCTATAACCACCTGTTGCCTTGTAGGTTATGCTTCTTCAGGCAAAGACTAAGAGAAGGTTAACTCTGATTTCAAATCCCCACATATTGGTTAAATATTGAATATGATGGTGTCACGCTAAAAACACAGAAGGCAATGGCAAACCACTGTTGTATTTCCACTAAGAGATTCATGGCCAACAGAATCAAAAGAATAAACGTGAATGGTGTTACAGGGACCTCATATTAAAATGTAGGTGTCTCACCCGGTAGGGACAGACGTGCGTGATAGCCGTCACCCGATCCTCATTCTGATACTGTCAGCAACAGACATTTACTAAAAGTGGGGACATGGAACGTAAGGACCATGGAAAAACCTGGAAAGACGGAAAATGTAGTATAAGAAATGAACAACTTGAGAGTAAACATCATGGGAATCAGCGAAATGAGATGGAAAGGAACGGGCAAATAGCTCATGATCTGTATACTATCATATTCTCAGGTGGAGAGGTACACATGAAAGGAGTTGGTGTCATACTGTCATGCAAGAATATCAAAATGTCTCAAAGGTTATTGGACTGTGTCTGACAGAATACTATTAGTAAAACTCAAAGGCACCCCACCAGACATAGCCATCATTCAAGTATACGCACCAACAGCAGATGCAGATGAAGATGAGATGGAGAAATTCTATGATCTGGACAGAGTTAAGAAGGAATGTAAAAAGAACGAGATCACTATCGTGATGGGAGACATGAACGTCAAAGTGGGGAGAGAAAGACAAGGTGACACGGTAGGACCACATGGACTAGGAGAAAGAAACGAAAGAGGAGAGGCATGGGTAGGCTGGTGTCTAAGATCTGAACAGTGTATCATGAACACGTGGTTTGACAATCACAAACGCAGACTGTAGACATGGAAAAGCCCTGGTGATAAAGTAAGAAACCAAATAGATTACATCACCAAAAATGGAATATTCAAGAGCTCAGTACAAAACTGCAGGAGCTACCCTGGAGCAGACTGTGACAGTGGCCACAATTCTGTAATCGCCACAGTAAAAGTAAAACTGAAAACACTGCAAAAGAAACAACAGAATAAGAAACTAGATTTATCAGACCTCTTAAGAGATAAAGCAATACAAGAACAATACCGTATTACAGTTATGAACAAAAACCAATGTCTGGAAGGTCTAGAGAAGAGCATCGAGGAAGAATGGCAAGCATTGAAAGAAGAATTAGTCATAACTGCCACAGAAATGTTACCAATAAGAAAGAGAACTGCCAAACAGAAATGGATGACAGATGAGATTCTGAAGCTAATGGAGAAACGAAAAGCATCGAAAGGAATAAATGAAAATGAATACAATGCACTAAACAAAGAAGTGATGGATAAGTGTGTTGCTGCGAAAGAAGCCTGGTGGAACAAACAGTGTGAAGAGTTAGAACGCAAACCGTCAGAAGCTGCACAAAAGATAAAGAACCTAAAGAAACGAGGGGTATGTAGCAGTATGTATGGGATAGTATGGGAGTATGGAAGTAGTATGGGATGCTTAAAAGCCAAGAATGGATAAATGCTTATGACCAAAGAGGATATAGCTGAAAGATAGGGTGAATACATAGAGGAGTTGTTCTGGGATGAAAGAGGTGACAAACCACTGATTTACAAGAACAGGGATGGTCCACCTATTATGACATCAGAAATAGAAAATACCATAAAGAAGGTAAAAAGGGGAAAATCAGTAGGACCAGATAGCGTGGCTATAGAACCGGTCGCAGCTACAGAAGACATTGTAGTGGAAAGGTTAACAAACCTGGTCAATAGAATATATTACACAGGAAAACTACCACACGATTTAACAAAATCAGTTTTCATAGCATTACCGAAGAAACCCGGAGCAGTAGAGTGCCAGTTACATAGGACAATAAGTTTAATGAGTCATATCATAAACGTGATCCTGCTTGTCCTTTTGAACAGAGTAAAATACAAAACACAACCAGAGACTTCTGATGTTCAATTTGGTTTTTTAAAGAACAAAGGAACTCGCAACGCAATCTATTCACCAAGAACACTGTTACAGAGATACATTGAAGTTCAACAGGATGTCTTTTTATGCTACATAGATTACACGAAAGCATTTGACAAAGTCAGACATGAAGATCTCATCAGAATGCTGAGTGAACTGGACATTGGAAAAGACCTTGTATTGGGTATAGACGGCAGCAATGAGAGTAGATGATAGCATAGGTGAATGGAAGCAAATAAGAAGAGGAGTAAGACAAGGTTGTGTTGCATCACTGGAGCTCTTTACTCTATATAACTAGATGATATTATGACACTTAGAAAATAAACCTGGAGTATGGCTTAATGGAAAGATGATAAACAACTTAAGATATGCAGACGACACTGTGCGGATAGCTGGTGATGAAACGGATCTACAAGAACTGCTAAACATTGTAGTCGAAGAAAATGGACGTAAAGGACTGTCTCTCAACATCAAAAAAACACACAGTATGGTTGTGACAAATTCTACGGATGTCCCATTATGTTCTTTCACACAGGTTAACAACTTTAATTATCTTGGCAGCTGGATATCATCGGATGGAAGGTCAATGATGGATGTGAAGGCAAGAATTAGACAAGTTAAGCAAGCATTTTATAAGTTGGAGAGAGTGTTGAAATGCAACAAGATGAGCATGGAGACCAGAATAAGAATCCTGAAAGCACATGTGTGGTCAGTGATACTGTATGGAGTGGAGGAATGGACTCTTACTAGTAAGCTGGAAGACTACCTGGAAGCTGCAGAAATGTGGTTTTTAAGGAGGAGGATGAAAATAGTATGGACTGACAAAGTAAAAAATGGAGAAGTGCTAAGACAAGCACTACAAGAGGACTTTTAAACACCAGTATATATGTATATATATATATGTATATATATATATATATATATACACACACATAAACATTTTCTCTATCTGGAATTTCTAAGGAATTTTTACGTTTAGAAAACAGAGAATGTTGATGAACGTTGATAAAAATATCAGGTATTACAAGATATCTTTTGGTTCATTATCAGCACTCACTCTAGTATTGCAAGGGGAAAAAGCTTTAATGACAAAATAAATAATTTTTTTTTATTTTCGTAAATTTAGAAATGGTCACTCTTGTTATACTAATTGCTATCATCCATATGAGAATAAATTGAGCTCTGAAGTATTCACTCTACTGCTTTTTTATCTATTTTAATGATAATTAACCATAAATGACATAGACTCTTTAAGTGTATGGGGCAGAAAAGAAGCTCAAAAAGAAGTGAAAACAAGAGGCAAGAGTTTGCTAAAAAAGTAAATGCTGNTCTCAATAACTGAGGAAGAACCAGAAAAGGGATATCAAAACACAAAAAACAAATGAGAAGTAGACTGAAGAAGAAACATTCTAGAGCACCTGGAAGTCTTCTCTTTTGATTCAAGTTCTTGTACCCTAACACTTGGGAGCCTCTGTTTGAGCATAGATAGAAAGAATATCAAAATTATCTGTGAAACCTAACCAGCACAAATGTCATTAGCTAGCAACCTGAAGATCCCTTTTAGTAACCCTTTTATTTTGGCTTGTATCACAAAGAGAAAGAATTTGAGCAGAGTCAAAATAAAGGACAGTTTCCACAAAAGATGATATTGGAAAGCGCAGGTGGCGAAGGGGTGGTATTAAAAGAAGGAGACATTCTATGATACAAATTGTACTTGTGTAAGAGGAGTGATAATGAGTTGACATCACCACTCTTGTTTTTATCGGGACACTATTTCTACGAAGGTTGTCAACCACAACTTAAGAAGCCCTCTTTTCCATGAGAGGGGCTTAACGCCATCAGAGGTCAGTCTTGTGTTTCAATCTCTCGAGGCAACTTTAGGGCTGCAATAAAACTCACATCTACAGGGCTATGGTCAAGCTACTCCATGCTGCCAACTCATTCTACAAATAAGATTTTCCCACTACCTATAATTTATTATTATTATTACTATTATTATTATTATCATTATTATTGCAAGGGAAAATGTTTTATAACATAATGCATAATTAATCATTTTACTTCTGTTGGTTTAGGAATGCCTGCTATAGTTATACTACTTGCTATCATCCATATGAGAATAAATTAAGCCAGTGGTGGTTTACTTGAGGAAATTCCATTACCTGAGACACTCGAAGATATATGTCAAAAATGTGAAATCGGTCACTGAGAATAACAGTTCTTACCGTTTTCTTATAGTAAAGGGTAAGTATTAGACTTCACTTACACTAGGAAAGAAGGTCTAATTTGAAGGTTTTCACGATTTTTCATCACCATTTTAACACCTCTTGACTCTCTCTTTTTTAAATCTCGCTTTGTTTTCAATGCGATCTTCTATCTACCATCTGTTATTGCTTTCAAGCTGCTCTTACCTTGTAGTAGTCTTATAGCTTTCCAAAAATCCATAAAACTTAACGTTCTAGACATTTCAACGCTTTCTTGTTTTCGTTGTCTAAATATTTACCAGCTTTGTCAACACTTTAGTTAAATCTGTAACAAGGACAGATCTCTTTCTTGCCGGTGAGAAGTAAATGCTGTTGAGTTTTGCGCAGGAGACGGGATGGGATCGTTAAGAAAAATAATATATTTATTGTCATAGAGATAAGCAATACCAGAGGAGCCGTGGCTCAAAGGTCAGTGTAACTGCACTGAAACCAGGAATTCCGGGTTCGATTCCCCTAGCGGGCGACTTTGGAAATTCACAAAAGAAAAAGTCATTGGTTGGCGTCAAGAAGGGCATCGGGAGAAGAAACTCGTCATTGCCAAATCTGTGAAGGGTATTGTCTGTGCCCCAGTTACTGGGGGAAATGATGTTAAACAAAAAAAACCCCACAACAATACCAGTTAGATTCGCGAATTAAAATAACATTAAAGTCAATTAAACTGATAACAACTCTTAAAAACGTCTCAATTTAATTTTTATTAGGTCTGATCCAAACAGCTGGCTTTTCTGAGAGGAAAAAATATCAACTAGTAGTTTCTTCATCACTACAATTTTTTTCACATTTCAAAATATTGCCTATAGAAGACTGATACTCAAGAATATGCGATTTATAGAGGATATGTCAACTTCAGTAATTAGGAGGTGTAAAAAGACTACTTGAGTTTCAAATATATGAAGTTCTTTGCAAACAGTTTATTTAAATCCATATATTTTTGGCATTCCTCTCTCTGTCTCTGTCTCTGTCTCTGTCTGTCTCTCTCTCCCTCTCTCTTTCCCTCCCTCCCTCCTTCTCTCTCTCTCTCTGTGTCTCTCTCTCTTTGTATATATATATATATCAAATATATATATAGTTTAAATTAGGTTATCCGTTGTACAGTGCTAAATGCATAAATACAGAACGTGGTAAATAGTAATACAATAAGGAGGAAATAGTAAAAATACTACGCTCTCCATATCGACAAGCCTTGGTAGTATTAATTATTCTTCGGGAGATGTACCTCTCCTGAAGAATAATTAGTACCACGAAACAGGCTTGTGGAGATGCAAAGTGTTGTCTTTTGACTATATTATTATTATTGTTATATATATATATATATATATATATACATATATAAGAATAAATTGTAGAACAACACTAAAGTGCCTTGGAAAAATCCAATTATATTTTTAAATTCAAGTACAAACCTGTAAGAATAAACAAAAATCAAACAGTGGCAAAAAAACCTAAATCAGTTATTTGGTTTAACTCTCTGTTTGGTTCAGCTGTCACAACAAACTTTTCTTGTACCTTCCTGAAGTTGGTCAACATCCTTTTTCCCAATGAGAATGTGTTTTACACAAATTTTAACAGGAATGCGGTGAAAGTAAGCTATAACTGCATCGATAACTTTAAGTAAAATATGAAAACCTACAGCTACAAAACCGTGTCAAAGATAGTTCAGAACCCTTTGGAGTGTAATTGCCCAAATAAAAAACAATGTGCTCAGTAGGAAGAAAGTGTGGTACTCTTGACCCCGTCGTTTACCAACCACCCAGAAAAGGTTTATATTCGACTTGCAGGGGGACGAGTGAAAAGTTCGCCAAAGGAATCTTAAGTCATTTAATCATAAAAAGTACACCAAGGAAACGTTTTCTAAGTATGTATGGCACAAATAGATGGAGGAAGCCACATCCTAAAAATTGATTGCTCGATTATGAAATCTTCAATTGCTTATGCAAATATCTAAAAACGATGCCTCTTTATTTGTATAAAAACTTGAAAATCGTGACTTATGTGTAAATCAAAATCAATGAACCAAACCAACTAATGAGAGGAATTAATTTGTATCTGCCGTTAGCAGAAGCATTAGTTTTTTAAAGCACTATTTGTTCAAGGATCAGTCTTTTGAGATCATGGAATGTTTGACTTGTGTAATATAGAATTATTTGCTATGTAACCATATTCTGCGTGCCTGATGATTCTTAAATAGATGGAATTTTTAGTTGCACAAATAGGATGAAGAAGACAGTACACGATTTCAACTTCCTATTTTTAAACTTATTTTCGTGACTTAATTTGGTTTGTTTGCAGCCAATTGTAATATTAATACTTTCAATATATCAATCATTATCATATCAATACACCTGTCTCATGGTACACTTTACTTATTTTAGCTAAGACAATACCTGGATCGATGTTGGCTTAAACAGTACTATGGTTACATGTACTTTTATAAAATATATCCTTTCTTTATCTCTAGACCAGTGAATTGTAAAACCAACATTTAAACAGTTGAAAACTACAAACTGTTAAACCAAATAAAATTTCTGAATTCACCCTTGAAACCGACAAAGAAAATAAAGAGACAACAGACAATAAGTGTCAAAATAAAAGATTATTAAAGTCGACAGAATTACTGTATTGATAAAAAATTAAGTATGAAAGAAAAACACTGTAATATCTTTACTACATTTTTTTGTTTTTTGATACGTTGGACATTGAAAAATGTACACTTGGCAGGAGCCCTACTGCACCCTTTAACGTTCAATAGATTCATTTCATATAAAATTTTAGTTAATGGTAATTTGTAGAACGCGCTTGGCTTCCACCACTTAAAAAAACATTTGGATTTTTCTTCATATTGAAAAACAATTAATATTACAAGGAATAATTTTAAGAGTTGATTTCATGCTGAGTGTTTTCACTACTTACATTATTATTTACTAGAATGTCGGTTATCTTTGTTAAGATAGTCAACAGAAATTAATAATAGATGATAACATAAACGTCTTCTCTGACTCGTCAGGATCCATAAATGCTCTAACAGAACGCACCTAACAACAGATAAAGATCTAGGTTTAGAAATGATGGATAAAGTTACGTTAGACTAGCCAGTCGGAAACAGCATTAGTTATTTCTTGTCATCACTGTCCTGTCTCACAAAAGATATTGTTCCTCCATCTCATCCTTGAACTTCCTGTTTTCAAACTTCCAGGAAACTAGCCTTCAATTGCAACTCTAACTGGTAGAATGCTGTGTTTGACGTGTTCGAACCATCGTATTTTTCTCAGTTAGAAGATTATATTCAAACATATTTCTGTAATACTCTTTAGAAAAATGTAAGCTTCCTTATAAGGTCATTTCCCCAAATAAAAATGTCTGAAGCATACAAAAGACATAGCAATATAAAAGTTTCAAAAATACTAGAGACTGAATGCCAAGGAATGCCAGTAAGAAATTGACAAAATCCATTCCAGATAGTCTGACAAAATTTAAAAGTCTTACAATAATGTGGTTTGTGCAGAAGAGTTAAAGCAGTTGCCTTAACCTAAACCGTGGTAAGAACATATTCAGAAGATCCATAAAGAGGTAAAGATGAAACTGTGCAATGCTCAGAAACAGAAATCAAAAAGAGATCTAAAAGAAAATTTGTTCTGCGTTGTAAACAGTAAATCGTATACGAAAATTAACGAGCTGTGTGTGCTCATGAGTAAGATCAAAATTGTTAGTAAATTCTCCAGGTTTGTCAGTCCTTTTAAGATGAGTTAATGTAATGAGCATTGAAGTCACCAAAGAAAAAATGATCTTAGTAGTGTGATGCTTTTCCAGAGCTTTATCAGTGGATCCTTGATACTCTATCAATGGCGAAGAAGAGCCAGAAAGGTAAATCAACAACAAAAAGGTAAAAAATGTGTTTACGGAGTTTCGACTCAACCATAAGTATTTTTGAGCAAATAAGAAAAAGTACTATTTAAAAAATTTGAGATAAATAGATAACTTGAGGGTGTCTCCCCTGATGTCTTCTCATAGTGAATTGACTATTAAGCTCAAACATATTGTCAACGTAAACATAAAGAACTACAATTTACTTCTGAATATTATAATTTTACCCAGAGTTATGAAATTCGAAGTCCATGTAGAAAAGGTCTGTCAATACTGTCTGAAGAGAAGGGCAAAAAGGAACCAAAATTTAAATCCGAGCCAATTGTAAAGTTCTTTATTCAAAAATATCTTTTAATGAAACAATAAAAAACGTATTACTTTTTCCATTGTATTTAAATTATTAGCATGATCCTGAACCTTAAATGGAATGGTAAGCACCTTCAGAAGTCACCAATTTCTGAAGTGGATAACCGGCTCGGATTCGCCTTGACCGTAGCCACTGCGTGTAACAGTTGAATCATCGGTCAACATCTGAAGATCCTTCATCTTGTCGATTCTGACTAATTACGGAATAATGTCAACATAGACAGTAAACCTTGATTTATGTTATGTAGAAAAGAGCAAAAATAGGATAACCACCCAATCGTCGAAAATGCTACCAAGATACTAATGAGATTGAACCTCGTTAAACTATGTTCTCTTTATATGTGATCAAATACCGGTGACAATAGGAATTTTTTTATGTTTCCTACTGCAAAAGACATATGCTCACTTACCAAGCGTTTGTTATTGTACTATACTAATACCTAGAGGAGATATCAAGGGATAGAAGTACTTCAGGAACAGAAGTTCCTCCGGAATCGAGAAGAAATGCTATGTTACAAGCAAGGGCCAGGACAGGTATTTCAATAAGGTTCATTATCACGGTATATGGAGTTGCTTTAATATTCGCCTTTTGGCATGGCAAAAGTTATATATCAAAACATTTACCTTTTAAACCAACAAAGCCCTATGCAGGTTGTTTTACCACTGTTTTTAACTTTAAAAAAATATTTTAAAATTTCTTCGTCCCAGTTATGTAATGAACACCCTCCATAAAAGTCAGTCCACAAATAAAAGGAACTTCATTAAATATTGGCACCTTAACGAATCCAGATTTAAATCGTTATTTTCTAATTTAACTGAAGGAGATGTCAGAGATTCGACCAATTACCACGCAAAGAAACAGAAAAACTCTTTGGGAACTTGACTCAAATTCACACTCAGTGACAACCATGCTAAAACAGTTACCCAGTGAACTTAGAACAAATGACCAACGAACCAGTTACTTCTTAAAAGTTACTCATGAACAATTGGGTACAAACAGATACTTATTAAGGAAATAGGAGTGCATCTTGCTCGGCAACATTCTTAATTCTGAAGAACTTTTTAGAAATATGCTTCTGATATATAAAAAGGTCCTGCTTTTGAGCTTAATTTTAAGAATTCTTCCATTGTTCCACTTATGCATACTACTTGCCTGATGACATTTGAAAAAGTTATACTTTGTTAAAAGAGAAGTATTGGAATAGTTATATTTTCGTGATATCATCTAATGTTACGTGTTCCTGTTTTGTAACAAAATGATGTTAAATCCTTCCTAAGTCAATCGCCTTACTATTTGTTGTCACAGAGAATGGCAAGGCAAACTCGTATACAGTGAGAATTTCGTGTTATGGGGGTCGAACTTGAAAATGATCTGTACTAGATAATTATTGCAAGCAGAAATAAGTGTCCTCTCAATAAGCCCCTCCTTGATATAATTTTCCTTGTTGGATACAGAGAGAATAAGAATTGGTGTGCTTATTTGAGCAGTATTCTTTTCCAATCCTGTTGAGAAAACTAAATTAATGATTTGTTTATATTTTTTTCCATCTTGTGGTTATTTTTAGTTACTTGATTAGTATCCTGTTTTCAAGCTTATTAAATAGATACATATTTGGGATTTTAATAGGTACATACCTAATTAAATTATTTTGAGATAGCACCTGGTAAGTACTGTAATATACAAATGCATGAAGACTTTTAATTGAAGAACAGTGCTTTGCTCGACCCTGGAGCAAAGTTATAGTTTTAAAATATGGTATATACATTACTGTTGTATAAACTTGATAGTCAGGTCTACTAAGTTCTGTCCTGCAGAATGAAATACATTGGATCAAAGACAAAATGGTTCATGTCGAGAGAGAAACCAATTCTTTTTCGTCACAGTCATCGTTTGGCCCTTCTTCATAGATGAAGGTCGCTGATCCTCGTTGCAGTCCACACTATCTTCCTCCATCCACGTCTGTCCTGGCATAGCCTCGCACACTCATTCATGATTTTCCCGTTCCATTCAACTATATTGTCACTCCATCTCACTTTCTTCCTGCATCTCTTCCTCTTTCCTTCTGTCATACCCTTTATCGGTCGTCAAAAAACGTCAAAGTTAGAATTGTGCCTGATCAGTAAAATATGGTACAAAGGATTACTCTATTTTCTTCTTAATAAGTGAAGAAATAATGAATGAAGGTAAATTGATCCTGAGAGAAACAAAAATGCAGCTGGTGTGTCTTCTATTGTCTCAAAACAAACAAAGCCAAGCCTCTTTTTTTTCAATATGGATACTTAATACCTGTTTTGTTAATTTTTGAAATAAAAGGGAATGCAGATAATTTTTTTTAACAGATTTTCAAGATCTCCGATTAGCTGGTAAGTAAAATTAAACTCTTATACTTTACTTTTAAAAAACAATTTTAAATTTTAACGTTGAATTATTTTCTTTCCAGGGAAGTTGATTAAAAAGTTATTACAGGTCATAAAAATTAAGCCATATCATATCCAATTAGACTCCTGAAGTCTTGTATTGTCATTATTGTTATCATGTAATTAAAATCTACTTTACTGTTTTACCTTTCAATAAGAGGATGTTAAAGTTGAGTTTGGTTTGATTCAGAGGTCAGAGCTCTTAATTTGATTCTGTCGGTATAACCATCGACCACATTAAACGTGATTTTAATTGGGGTAAAAATATCAATAAAAATTAATAAAAACCATTTAAATTTTAGACGGAGGGGAAGCGTTGGTAGACCAATGCTTTCTGATATAGAAATTGTGCAATCTCTGTGGGGAATTCCCACCGCTTATGGAAAACCAGCCTGGTCAGTATGTTTGCCTTTTGGAGTAAATATCTGTTTACAGCAAACACGACATTTTAGTATTAGGATGTTACAATTGAGCTTTGACGTGATTACTATTTTTTATTGATTCACATATACTTGGAAATAACGTCAATCTCTTAATGTGGACTCCTCGTTGAACAAGTGTATAATTATTTCTGTTTAGAATGTATTATAGAGTAGTTGTGTTATCAATTTTTTAGGTGTATCATTTTAAGTATTAGCTGAGTATCAAAGTAGGACGTCTAAAGAAAAAATACTTAAAAAACGAACAAATGAGTTGTCTTTTCGGGAGTTATTTAACTCATTGATTTATGTTGCGATGAAGAAAAAATTGAGTTGGATTGCGACCTACAATAATTTCTACTTGCCCGAAGAACAGTGCAAACTGTTCATGACGTCAGGTAGTCTGTGCTCTGTTTTCTCTACCTTAATTCCCCACTCATTTCAATTACCAAAAAAGTAAGTTTGTTTTCAAAGCCACTCTGAATAATAATATACTGTAAATCCTCGAATAAGCCCTCCTACTCCTAGTAAGATCCTCCTGTATAAGCCCCAATTAAATATCATTTTTCGAAATAAGGTCTCCTCAAATTAACCTATGTTCTGCATTATTGAAGAGGTCATTTGCAGAATACTAGCTTATTTCGAATAAGCCTCCGTTCATTCAAGACCCATATTGATTTTATTGATCTGTATAGCTCTATTGCACCCTTTGAATGGTGACAAAAATGTGAAAAGAAATGCGAGTTTCGATTTTATGATCGAAAAACAAAAAAAATTTGTTAGGTATTCAAATAAATATTTAGTGGTACAAAACTTAAATTTCACTATTAAAAAATGTTTATTTTGGTCGTTGGCACTCGGCCGGACAAAAGGCGCCAAAATAATAAAGCTGATAGTAAGACTGAAAACAAAGAAATGATCGAAAAAATCAACTACCACAAAATAAGCCCTTCTGGGGAATTTGAGAATTGTTGGTAAAAGTGGGTAAAAATATGTTAAGCCGTTACGATTCTTTGCTTCTTCAGGGGTGTTAATATTCGTTTAGAATCTAGTGAATTCAACAATTACTCCATTCCTACGAATTGGCAAAGGTTCCTTTGGAATAAAGCCAATTTTAACCTTCAACAGTTTTCTCGGGAGTTTTGATGTTTCAGACAGAATTGATAATGCACACAAGTTAATGCTTTCAGAAGACTAATGGGTTTTGTAACGATTCTACTTCATGACTCAAGTCAGTGTGCACTTTCTTGAAATTGTGTGTAATCGATTAATCCAGCTGTTATCCGCAGCCGTTTTGTAAACCAAATATTTATTTAAAACTGTGTTTAATGTTCTCTGTCAAAAAACTTTAATATTTTCTGAAAGGATGTTTGTAACATTGGAGGGCTAATTTTCTAATTGGTCTTTTCTTCTATGGATAAATACCTTAAAGTTGAAAGAAGATGAGGAAGGTGTAAACCTGCAAAGACATTTTGATTAACAATTAAAAGTGCAAATAAAACAAAATGACCTGGCTGCCTGTCCCCATACCGATTTCTCAGAAAAAACGTTCAATTTTCGTAGATAAGCTAACAAATCAGGAGGCTACTGCTTTTGGTACAAGCTACGTTTGGGTAGTAAACGCTATCCCATTTTTTTGTTGGGTCTTTTCTTCTTTGTTTGATAAAATATTTCTAGTTCACTTGAATTTTTTTTGTTCCTCAGATTGTTCAAGACGCAACATGAAACAATTACTTGTTAGCGTTTTAATCCTTGGAATACTCATATTTGATGTCGGCAAAGCTGGTATGTAAATTGACTTTTGCCAACGTAATGCTTTAGAAACAAAAGGATGTCAAATAACAGTTTGATTAAAATTATTAAAATTATTAAATTAAAATTATTGTCTGTAGGACAAGTTACACTTTCTCTTGTAACAAAATCTATCTTTCACAGCGTCAGCCCCAATTTCAGGATGTCATTATTACTTTTCATTAAAAGTAACTAAAATCCACAAGGTTAAATCAAACGTTATTAAAATTATAACTTTTGGTTGCATTTTTCAACAAAGATAAAAATAAATTGTTGCTTTTTGTTATACTGTGTTGTAATAAACAGTATTTGTGGATAAATTGCCAAAAGNCAGATATGCTGACGACACAACGCTCATTGCCGACTCGGAGGAAAGACTTCAGGACTTGATAAGGGAAATAGACCAAAAAAGCAGAAACATAGGCCTAGAGATCAACACCGAGAAAACCAAAATAATGACTGTCAATAAATCGTCAGTGCATGTGGATGCCAACATTACACTCGGCAACGAACAGCTAGATCAAGTCAAGACGTTCAAACTCTTGGGACACACTATTACAAGTGACGGAAGGTGTGAAAATGAAATCAAGACAAGAATAGCTATGGCCAAGTCCACCTTCAACAGCTATCATAAAACACTAACGTGCCGAAAAATCAATTTATCAACACGTCTGCGTCTGACCAAGGCCTATGTCTGGTCAACGCTCCTGTACTGTTCTGAAGTTTGGACTCTGACCAATTCCATGGAGAAAAGGATAAACGCTTTCGAAATGTGGTGCTATAGAAGGCTTTTACGTATCAGCTGGATGGAAAGAAGAACAAATGAAGATGTTTTAAGAATGATGGGAGCAAAGACATGTCTGTTAGTCAACATATGGAAGAAACAACTGGCATATTTCGGACATATTGTAAGACACAATACCATCCAGCGAGACATTCTAGAGGGAAGAATCCAAGGCAGGAGAGCAAGAGGTCGTCAGCGCATCAAGTGGACAGATAACATGGCAAGAGTAACAAGACTCTCACAGGAGCAGCTCAGACGACAAGCGCGGGACAGAGCGGGCTGGAGATCCAGAGTCGCCAACCTCCGGACCGGGGACGGCACCTAGGCAAGGCAAGGCAAGTAGACACTAGAACGATTTTTTTTTGGATCCGTCCTTTGTCATTCTCTCAATACGGGCACTATAGTTTTGACTATAGGCCCTTTTAACAACCTTAAATAGTACTTGTGTGAAAGGCTGAGAAGTCTAGACACACTTTGTTTTGGTGAAACACGACCGTTTTAAATAATGTCCAAGAATTATTTTTGAATGTAATATTTACAGTTAGGTAAAATTTAAATTTACATTTGTCGAAGTAAACGTACCCGTTATCATCTTTATATTGAGTAATGCTTTCCTCTTCTACAATAAAGCTGAAAAAAAGAACAGTGTGTTCGTTGCCTCAAAATATTTTAGACAGTTGAGAGCCTAGAAGCTGCAACTAGGGGAATCATTTGTAATGTTTTATCAGTACAAGATTCACAGCTTATATACGATGACAAAAAACGTCGTACCTATTGGGGTTTGAAATTCTAGTAAGAAACATTCTAAAGGAAAAACGGCTGGTGAATGAAGTAGGCCCACAAAACGGGCAAGTCCGGCGACTAGGTTGTGATTCTTCCAGGGGTTATTTCATACTTGAATGTATTCAATTAATTCTATCTGTTTCAATTTGGCATTACTATATTTTTTTGACAGCATCTGAACATTCCGAAGTGTCCGAACCTACCTCAGAGGAAATTGACAATGATCCAGAGCTAAGAGATGAAGCCGAGGAAGGTAAAATTACAGATATATTTTAGAATGAGTTTCTTTTCCCAAAGTGGCCCATATTCTGCTTTATCACTGTTCACCTTTCATTTGTATTTGAGGAATGTAACAGATTAATAAGCAACAAAAATACAGTGTTATTGATGGAATGTTAAATTTTCCGTTTTGTTTTCTATCCTGTCATTACAAAAAAATTGAACATTGCTGCATTTCACAAAAGTATTGCTTAAAACATGAAATTTACGGTATACTCTATTTTTTCCCATTATTATAATGTAAATAACTGATAGTCAATGTGTGCCAAGCTTTAAAATACTGCTTTTTTGATTTTAAAGTCAAGGACTAAGTGAAACTGAATATTAATCTGAGACTAGAATGTAATAGCATGGCGTTTCAGAAATCTACGTCTTCCTCCTTCTGAGTTTAATTGGTAAAATAAATAAATATTTTTGTACGCAATTACGTTAAGTTATCAATTCAATCATAATTTACCTGTGGCTAACGCTATGCGTGGATAGGGTTTTGACAGAACAAGAAATAACAGAAGACGCATACTGTAGCTAAGACAACAGAGGGGGTAAGAGTGTTTACAAAAATCATTTTCTCACACCTCTTGTCATGGTACGTAAGTTAATACGTACGTAGGCAAGTACATGTTTAATAAAAAGAGTACACAGTACGTAAATAAGTACAGAAGCATTAAATGGTTAGCAATTAGAAATAGGCGAATAAGGATAGTCCTTAGAAAATAAATACTTGTCAACAATTACAATTTCTTTCTTGCTTCCTTGATAGTGGAGACAAACAAGGATCTGTCTTCTGACGAAGATATCGATGGGAATGACAATCTAGAATCGGGTAACTATTTTATAAAACTTCGTTTTTAACCACTGCTTGTCACTTATAGAAGCAGAAAGAAAAGCATCTTGTGTGTGATGTATATATGCATGTATTTTCGATACCTTCCTTATTAATTTTGAGAAAAACAAAGTCCTCTGTAATATCTAGATGTCATCAAGTAAAACAATCCTGAAAAAGAACTTGCAATGGGAAACACCCTATTTAATCTTGTGGTTTCACTGGCATGGCAAGGTATTAAGTGAGATTACGCTTATCTTGTTATTTGTTTTCTCAGAGATCGTTTTATTTATGAAGCATTCCGTTGTAATCTTTCGAGGTTTCATCAGGCTGTTTTTATTGATTTGGTCAATTAATCCACAAAAGTAAGATATAAAGGGGTTTTCTCGTTTTATGAACTCGAAAGAACTATTGCACTTTTTATCAACGGTTTATAGAATTGTGTGAAAAACAATTGTGTGAAGAGTTACTATGTGAGCTTTTTTTTTAATTAAAAAAGCTAAATAAAACCTATTCTCAAATAACATATTGCTGTAAATGTTATTTCTGACACAAAATGTGGCATTAATGCAACTCAGCTTTGATCTAAAATCTAGCAAATGTTATTGAAGATTAAAAAAAAAACAATTAAATAATTAACATTTATTCTAAATTGAAAATTGAACTTTATTTACATCGATGTGTTCCTCAAGAACAAATCAATGGTAAAGATAAATGAACACTAGCATTTGTAAGGGTTTTAGAACTGATGGTAATGTTTGATTGCTTATATTAAATTGGTTATTGAAAACAGAATATACAATTGATCTGCATAATTTCTTTTTAACACACACACACACACTCATACAAATATTCAATAAACTTTCCTAGACGTGTGTCCAGTCTGATGGTTACAAAAATGATGCAATATTTTAGTCAACCAAAATTAAACCACTGCAGAGGAAAATGTCACCATTTCGATCAACGGAAATGAAAAGTCATTTGATATTCGGCGATTACAACCTTACACAGAGCCTCAAGTTTGTGTTTTTTTCAAAAACATTTTTCAAAGGTACAAGGTTCTGAGCCGTGGTGGATAACCAAATCTATGTTATTAACGTTTACATAATCAATTTATCAAACCCTTAACAACACAAACATTTTAACTACCCCATTTTGTTACTCCAACTCTTCTTTGCATTCAAGGGATCTTCTAGGGGAAAATCGGGGCAAAAACTGAAAACTCCGAGCTCCTGTTCAGCTGTATTTCTTATCAGGAGAGAAAGTTGAATATGAATTCTAACAAGCACATTTTGTGGCTCTTTAATACATGATACACAATACTTTAGACTCATCATATATGACAACTAAGAATTAATCTCTGCTTACTTCGCAAAAAATTCTTACATAATTTGAGAATTGAAACAAAAGAGAGTTCTTCTTGTTGTTCTTCCTGTCTTTTATGTCTTCTTTTGTGACAATTAGGACGTGAAAATCTTTTAAGCAAGTTTTATTCGACGTCTGAGGTGGAAAGTGAAAGAAGAGAGAGACGGAGAGAGAGAGAGAGAGAGAGAGAGAGAGAGAGAAAGAGAGAGAGAAAGGAAGGAATATAAAAAGAGAAAGGAAAAGACAGAGGGAAAGACAGAAAGGAAGACAGAAAAAGAGGCAAACAGAGAGAAACAAACAGAGACAGCAGATGAACCTCATTATGATTATTGTTTACGTTTCAGTGATACTTCTATGATAATATTGATAGAAATTGGCATTGATGGATCTGGATGTAACCGAAAAAATTGATTCAACAATATTATATGTTAGCAACGCCTCTTTTATGTCCATAGTTTGTAGTCAGTAAATCCAAGCAGACATTTATATTATAGTTCCAGTGATATTTTTACGACGATATTAATAGTAATGAGCACCAATGAATTTGGAAATGGCTGAAAAAATCGATCCAGTCCCGGAAGATTTGGTGGTAGAAATCGCTTAATGGAGTGGAGGATCAAAGCAACGTGCCTAATTTTCTCTGTCTATGACGTCGAAGTCGATTTGTCCGCTTTACTTTGTCTCAATGCATTCTTTTGTCCTAGAAAGGTGCAGTGGTAGACTATGTGGATTTTCTATGTTTCCGGCTCTGCAGCTTCAATTTCAAATTCTAAAGAGTTGATTTCACACAACTTTGGGTTAATTCTTAAAAAAATGTCAAGGCATATTTTTCTTGCTCGTGTAGTACCTTTTTTCAGTGTTCTTTGAAAAAAGTAGTAGCACGCTTGAAAGGCGTTTCTTTCGTTCCTTTTAAATGACCATATTAATATAGGTGTACACCGAAACTGTTTGTCTCAGAACCAAACAATTTAGATTGGTGAAGAAAAATGCCATTTGTTTAGTAGTTGTTCAAGATGATCTCAAACATGACATTAATTAATAAGATTTTAATTAAGTAAAAGATAATCAAAGTCATTTGGAGAGCAAGAGGACGGAAGAGATTTGCAACATTTTGATGTACAAGAAAGGAACCTGGTAGAATAACAAGACTTGCTGCAAACTGTTTCCAAGATAGTATTTAAATATTCATTTGTGGTAAGACGTGTACACAGCTTGATAAGTTTGTAAAAAGGCACAAGAGAAGAATTCCTTTAAGTGCATCTCCCACAGGAGTACCTGTAGAGCAAAGAGGGTGGAGCAACATAACGATTATTGGAAGGAAAGTGGAATTAAGCAACCAGAGAAGAACCGAAGGTGTTTTTACTATTTATTTCATTCATTAGTTGGATGCAATGATTCTCCATTCGAGACAACTATGTGCCAGGCGTATTACTTCTGGGTATTTCAATCCTGCCCACTGGCTGATGTTAGTAAACCATGATGTTACCTGTCTTTCTCTTCCTCTTTTTTCAGTTATATTCCCTTCCAAAAGTGTTCGATGTTAAGATTTCTGACAAATTAGGTGGCCAAAATATTTCGATTTCTTTGCATGACATTGAACAGTCCTTTCTTGATGTTTATCTTTTGTATCACTTCTCTATTTGTGACCTTTTGCGTGCATGATATCTTTAGCATCCTTCTACACATTTGGCAAGCTGCTACCCGTTTACTCAATATGTTGGTCAATGTCCCTGTCTCTGCATTATCCATGGGACACGATAAGAAATACGCTTTCTTAGATTGAAATAGATGTTAGCACTTTATGCATTTTGGAGAAAGTTGTTCTGGCTATTGCTATGCTTCTTTTAATTTCCTCTTCGCATCTGCCATCTTCGGCGATCATTTGTTTGAGATATATAAATTTTGGTTCTTGTTCTATATTTGAGCCATCTTTGATGATGTTGATAGTAGGTCTGGTGAATCTCTTACTTATCACTATTGCCTTAGTTTTCTTAATATTTATTTTCATGTTGATATTTTTGCTAGCCTCATTGAATTTATTGACTAATGACTGTAGATCTTCCTCGAGGTTGGCCAGAAGCACTGTATCGTCAGCAAACCTGAGGTTATCAACATTTACTTGACTTATAGTAATTCCTTTACTATAACTACCTATTACGATTGTATAGGCAGAGAGGGCAGAAAGGAGTGTCAATCCAAAAATGGCAGAATTCCATGACCTGCCTTATATCTTATAGTCATGCAAGATGAATTTAGTAAAATGATATAAGAAAGCACAATAAAAAACCTACTTTCATTGCTACAGAGATAAAAAGTACTTTTCTGTGTTGACACAGAAAAGATCACCAGAATAGGTAAGCTCGAGAAATTGTATTTTTAGGAAGAGTAAAGCCAGATATTGAAAGAGGAAACAAGTTGTTAGATCTATGCTTGTTTATGATGAAAACTTTGGTCTTAATAATCTTCAAAGAGAGAAGCCACTAAAAACTAGAATCAACAATAGATTAAAGGCTATGTTAAAAGAAACCATCAATCCTTGATAGATAAATAGGGGCTTATTTTGAATGCATAAGTAAAGAGTGTCATCACCGGCAAAGATGGGAATATTACGTTAGGGAGCTCATTTATGAAATGAATGTAGGAACACATTGTCAAACAAAAGATACAATTAGATTGTGCATAAAACACCATTGGTTTATCAATTGTTAAGGAGACACTCCATGGTGTTATAATATTAGGAAAAAATGCAAAAAAACCTCAGTTTTTAGAGAAAATGGTCTATACCACGATAGAACACCAGAAATAGCATAGAGATCGGTTAGAGACATTGCAGTTCATGATATAATGGGAAATATTTCCTATTAAAGAACGAACGGTGTTAGTTATCAGTCACTCAAACATCGTGCTGCAGATAAGGACACTAATAACCGACAGGAAGAAAGTTAAGATGATCAGTATCCAATAAGAAATTTTAGTGAAACATATTGGCATTTCATAAAAGAGAGAAAGAAAGATTAAAAAACCAACATTTTTTAGGAGTTATGAGAGGAGTCACAAATGCTTAAGAAAACATTTTTAAAGGAAAAAGAAAGGAATGTTATAAGCGTCAGATGCAGGAGGTAGATCTTGAAAAGAAATGTCTAAAGTAAGGGAGTAAAAAGCAGCATTGTGAAAGTGTAGATAAACCAGATCAGCGTCATCATGAACACACTTGTTACAAAAATATAGAGTCAAAAATATTCCTTCTCTTTTAACTATGTCAAAATTTAAAAGCCACTAAAAACGTATGGTTGATTTAACTTTACTGAAAAAGTTGTTCTAAATTCTACAAAAGTTTTACGACAATGATTTGGTCGAAAAAAGGTTTAGTATTATTGTAACAACCTCTAACCTTAGATAATACCCTTTAACAATGTTCGTAGCATCATTAAACTATTTTTTATCAGCAGGCAACTCATTATGTCGAAATTGACGGGAAATTGTACTGGGGTACAATATAGCTACACCACATCTTGGTGAGATATCAGGGGAGGATAAGACTTCTCCTGGTATCGACGATTATCCTAAAAGTTTTAAATTCCAAAATCAACACAGGCTTTGATTTCCAATGGACATTTCTTATCAGAAAGTTAAAAACTCATTTCCAAGATATACCAGGAAGAGGTCATAAAATGGTTTCCAAAAACTTGAAGCAGAGATAAAAAGCGTGTGATGAAACGGAGATTGGTATGAAGAAGTTGTCTAAGGAGAGATCACTAGATGTTTAGTAACTAGATGCTAAATAGTGCTGTATCGTCCTTGTTATCCTTTTCACCGAGCAACTATTATGTTGTTTCAGTCTTGAGGCAATGTTGATTGACAAGATTTAGTTTGTCTTATCTCCGTTACACTTATAAAATAACCAGCACACGTTCTTTAGGTATAAAAAATATGATTTATTGATTTTTTCATAGAGGAAGAAGACGATGATAAACCACAGCTCGAGGAATCAACTAAGAGCAAACGAAAACATGGTTACCAAAATTTATATATTATTTATAGACGTCGCCGTTCTTATAGACGTCGCCGTTCTAATGGACGTCGTCGATATTACTACCGTCGCCGCCGTTTCTTCGGTTAACGTGGCTAGTATAATGTGTACCCTTTCTTTGGATATATATCAAAAGATCGAAAAACAGCCTCAGATTTAGATGGTTCATCATGTAATAACGTTCCAAGAGTGATTTTTGCTAATAATCGTCTTGTATGTCCTTGTTAATATACAAATGAAAGTTTAAAAAATTGCGCTAGTGTAATTTTCATTTCTTGGATCCTTTATTTCTTGGCAGTTTCTTACTCTATGTGTGTGTGAATAAAACATACATCAGTCGTGTTTATTACACCATAGAATTAAAATGTCTCCAGTTATATAGTGGAACTCTAATACAACGAATTGCAAGGATGCTTTTTCTTAATTCGTAATAAATGAAATTTGTTTTAGATAGAAAAGAGAAATACACGAGAGGCAGAAGAAAAAATTATGTTCTTTGTAACTAAAAGCCCGCAGTATCAGAATTTGTTATACGTGGACTCTACTCTACCTTTAAAATTGCAGTGAGACAAGAAATATGTAATACAATATTTTGTTACGACAAAATAAAAATGTTAAAAAGACCAATCTATTTCTTTTCTAAAAACAGTATTATTCGATGAGAATCGCTCCATTTTCAAAAAAACATTCCCATTTTAGACTTTTTTAGATTTTTTTTCTTCCTTCATTAAAGTCATGTCTTTCTAGCAAATAGAATCTATCAAAAGCTATTCTCATTCTTTTCAATGATTTTCATACACATTTTCTTTAGTTTCTACCGAGTTCGTTTTGTGCACATATCATAAAATGTTTCTTCTGAGGGTGTGTCAACTTTTATAAGTACAAAATTGCCTATCCAGTGCACTTAAGAATATTTAATTATAAAATGAGCAACTTACAACTACCAAAGTAAGAGTATTTCTGAATAAGCGCAATTCATAAGTAACTGTAATTCTAAAGTAAGTGTATTTCTAAACTAATCGTAATTCCAAAGTCAGCATAAATCTAAACCAAGCATAATTCTAAGATCAGTGAAATTCGAAAGTAAGCATAACTTCTGAGAAAGTGTATTTTTGAAGTACTCTAAAATATAAATCTCATTCTAAATTAAGAATATTTCAAAAGTAAGCTAATTTTAAAAGAAAGTGCAATTTTGAAGCAAGAGCAGTTCTAAATAACGAGAAATTCGAAAGGAAGCAAGACTTTAGAGGAAGTGTGAACTTTCATCTAGCTTACTTTTAAAGTCAGCCTAATTCTAAAGGAGGGCTAATTCTAACGCAAGCATAAATCTAAAGGAAGCATAATTCTGAAGTAAGTGGAATTAGAAAGTAAGCGGAAGGAAGTGCAATTTTGAAGCAAGAGCAGTTCTAAATAACGAGAAATTCGAAAGGAAGCAAGACTTTAGAGGAAGTGTGAACTTTCATCTAGCTTACTTTTAAAGTCAGCCTAATTCTAAAGGAGGGCTAATTCTAACGCAAGCATAAATCTAAAGGAAGCATAATTCTGAAGTAAGTGGAATTAGAAAGTAAGCGGAAGGAAACAAAATTTTTACGTACATTTTGGTTGAGATAAAGAACTCTTAAATTTTAGCTGTTTTCCTTAAATATCCCTAAATATTACTGATACATGCAAAGGAGTTATAATATGAAATTAGTACTTTTTGATTGTGTAACTTGGTAAACATTCTACGTTAATCTCGCTCTATTTCTGATTCCATCAGTAGGTAGGACAATGACAAATTTAACAATAGAACATCTCACTACTTTTTATACTATTTTATATTATATATACAATTTAAAGCATAACGTGCATCCCTTGAGTTGAAACAAAACTTCAGGTGTGTTTGGCCCTTGCCAGTTCTATCTGATAGATTTTATAGACCCAATAGTCCTGACTTTTATCGAAAATATATTTTTCTTCAAGACATTTTATTTATCTAAAGTTGTGGTGAAATTGTTGAGGAAAAAAGTCCTCATAATTATTTTAGGAAGCAAGCGTTGGTCGCCGCAAGGAAATGTTAGAATGAATTTTGAAACCCTGAAACAGTCAATAAGACTTTTAAAAAGTTAACGTCGGGGAGCAATTTACTCATGATCATTTTCAAATTTTGACGAAACCAAAATACATTCAATTTAATAAACATACCAACCAAGGACAACAACCAAATTACTTTTACTCATTGTCTAATGTCTTAAAATTCCCTACACCTTAGATTTACACAAACTTTTCTCCTACATTTGGAATAGCAGGTCTTTGATTCGTCCATTACTTATCAATTATATCTTTTAGAATTTAATTCAAATACTCTTGAAGCTATGATCATATTCAAATACCTTTTAAATCTCTACTTTCTGCTCTCTTGACAAGCACTGTTTGCTCAGGTATAAATGTGGCTAACTTTAAGCATACTTAAAACTTGGAATATATATATATATATATACATTTAAAAGGTAAAATTTGCTATATATATATATATATATATATATAGTATTAGGAGTAAACTCTAAACAGCCAGATGTTAAGGCTTCTATTTTGACAAAATAATAACATAGAAAAACAAAACAAACAAAAAAAACACAAAACAAACAAACAACTTATACATCACAAACAAATTTTACACGACTCGTGACGCAATACATAAACAAAGCCATAGAAGAAGTGCTTCAGAAATTATATATATAAATATATATATCTATATATATATATATAGCAAATTCTACCTTTTAAATGTTGCTAACATAAAAACATATGGCATTTTGAACATCACAATTGAGAAGCTAAGCACGTTAAAGCCTTTTTATACTCCTTGATATATTTTTTGTCTAAGAAAAGTCATGGTTATAGTGTGGAAAACTATTTATTTCGATAATAATATCTCTTGTCATAGGAGATACTGTGTATCGAGGTTAGACAAATATTACTTCTGTCTTCTACTCAGTAGCTAAACCAGAAAACATCTATTTTGAGCATACAATATTGGTGATGAGCTACAGAAAGAAAAAGTGCTGGAATTGCACGATCCAGATAAAATGGTTGACGAATTGTTCAAATTACTGAAATATAAAATTTTGAAAATTCAGTGTTGCATAGCAGGTGAGTCTATGACAGCAAAAAGCCAACTTGGAATCAGGGATTATAACTTCGGCGGTTACGAAATTCTGGGAAGGAAATAGCCTTGAAAAAAGATGCAGATGAGCTGAGACCAGCGTAAAAGTGTTGTGAAATTCTTTACTTAAAAAGTTCTTTAAAGTTAAATAATTATCCAATATACTAACACATTCTGGTAAGCACTATTGAGCGCAATCCAAAAGTTACAACAATCCAAGTGTAATCGTAATCCGAGTCTGGCACTGCTTTGAAGCTACAATAGCTCTAACGTAGGTAACCCGCTTTTATCTTTGGTACTTTCAAAACCACTCATAAGAGGTCATAATTTTTTTGTATTTTGCTTTGCCAACTAAATATATAATATTTCTGTCAATTACGTGAAGCTAAAACGCTTAAGTTGCAAAAGATTCGCACGGCGCACTGATCATGTTTCAGAGGAATATGAAAGAGGCGGTGTGACACTTTTAAAAAAATGACCACTTTGGTCTAATTAATACCAGCAAGATCTTCCCATTCCCTCTTTTCCAGCTTTTTATAGACTGAGATTGTTTTCTGGTTGCATGGATGTATCTTTTCATTTAGTAAACAATCCTATGATAACATCGGACCTAGGTTAACAAAGGGACCTACTACACTCAATTCATTGCAACCCAATAATATCGAGTTCGATATGAGTCACCCGTACAAGCGAGGAACATTTCTTTGGCTTGATAGTCCATGGTGTAGCCCAGCGATTCATAAGGTAAATAGCAGACGGCAGCAACCTTGAGTTATGTATAGACCAGACAAGGAATAATATTGATGAAGATATAGAAAAAAGAGGTCGGGTCTCAGAGAATTAAATAGAGCAAGTTACCAAGAAGATAAATGATATATCTACAATGACAAAAGAATGAAAATGTTTTTAAGTGGTTAATAAGTTTGATTCTCGATCAAAAGAACAAAACAGTACGTAATTGACATGAAAGAACAACACTATAGAGACTTACAAAAATGCTCGATATCGTACGTTTTCTGTTTGTAAACATGAGTCGACAAATTTCATCTCGCCAAAGAAAACCATCCTTGTCGATTACTGGCATGAAATTCTTAAAAATATTGAGACAAACCATATTCAATTCCGTTTTGGCCGCTAGAGATCTCCCACAGGTTGCAAGAAGCGATGAGGAAAAAAGATGAAAAGATGGTCACCTTTGTTCATGACCACACTTTTATCCAGGTCTTGATCAAAGGAATTGAAAACTCACCTATAATCTTGTATGTCATTCTCAGTGCAAATAAAAGAAAACAGTAACATCTGTATTGAAAATTTTTTTTAGCAAAATTAATATTATTTATGACTTTATATTAACGTCCTCAAGTTAAAGATCTCCTTGGTTTTTTTGTAAAAAAATAAAATTTGTTCGAAACTGTATCTTTCACAGTACTGAATTGTAGAAGTATTCGTCAAAGCTGAGAATATTGGAAAATTCACAGGAACCTACTTAACAACAGCCCACAGTAATTCAAAATTCAAATTACGGTTTAAAAGCTGATACAATAGAGTTGTTCCACCACATATTTATAAAAGATTTATTGCTATCAATTATTGTGTATTATGTTTAACCACCTTCATTACATTCTACACAAGGTAGAAGGTAACTTTTTCTTCTCTAACATGTAGAAATTTAAATTTTGAAATGTTCTAGAGGTTCTAGTTTTTTTAAAAAACTTTGCAGAAATGGATTTCCATAGAAGCATGCTCTTGGAGCTCCTTGAAGAAAGAGATCCAGCAACCTTCCATCTTCTAACACCTAGTCGGTCTTATTCTAAAGGCGAATCAAGAGATACTGTTTCCCACTTTAAAACATTATTAACTTGAATAATCCCGCTTATACAAAATTCACAACTTAAATTTATTCACAGGGGTGACTAAGAAATTTCATCTACGCTTTACGTTAAATTTTATTGTTGTAGAATATTATGTTCCTGTCAAAAAGAATTTCATCCAGATTTTTTTTTTCTTTACTGCAGTCGTCTAGCTCAACAAAGAAATAACCTACACGAAGAAATATATAGTATTTTGCAACTAAACTCCCTGGTGATTGATTGTATGATCTTCCTCTTTAATTTAATAAATACTATAATTTTATAGCTTATAAAATGATCGAATTCTAACTTGCAAAAGATTTGAAATCTGACCTTCAAGTTGTAGAAGAAAGGAAAGGAAAGTGGCTGAGTTCTTTCAATGGGAAAAAATACCATTGATATCGTTCAATAGAAAGCTTAATCTTTATATCCCTCTTATATTAAAAGATTTCCTTGATGTTAACCGTTGCAAGTTTGTTTCTTCTCTTGAGAAATGCTCATCAACAAGGCTGCTTTGCTTTTCATTTTCTCCAGATCTATCTTATAGATTTTTTATTCATATACTTGATTTATTTCTCTCTACGTTTTCACCCTTATCCAGTTGTTGTCCTCTGCTGTAACAAATTCTTCCATGAATGTAGATTATTTCCTCAGATGGTTAGTTTTTGGAACTCGTTGAGTTCTGAGTGCTTTCCTCCACCATACGACTGGAATGTTTTTTAAGTTTTTAAGTCTAAAGTTGACTCATCTCCTGGCTTGACCTTTTTGTTTCTGTCCTTTCTTCACAGTTCCATACAATCACTGGCATTTCGTCTTGTATTGTCTTTAGCCCATAACAAAAATTTTCTAGGAGATACTGAATGAAAAAAAACCAGGATACCGGTTATTTTTGTTAGCTGATGATGTTGCTGTAGATATTCTTCGGGGAATTCGGAATTGATGTTGTAACTGAACTGGCAATCAAAATATGACAAGGGCGACATCGTTCCGCAGATGTACAAGTCAACATTTACTACTATACCAATGATTCCTGGAACAATGGAGTGCAATAGACGCAGACTGATTAGCATCATAAACCAGATTTTTAAGGTCATACCAAGAGTAATATTGAACAGGATTAGAAGTAAAATAAGACCAGAGGTTAGTATGGAGAAGTTCAGTTTCACGAAAAGTAAAGGTACAACAAATGAAATTTTTCATTACTAATATTGATGGAGAGAGCGTTAGAAATGCAGAAAGATCTTTTCCTGTGCTTTGTAGACTGAAAAGGCATTTGATAGAGTGCAACACAAGAAGCTATTTGGCACGCGTTATACCGGTCATTTTTGTGTTAGCTTTATTACTCCTAATTAATAACAAAGAGAACCACAAAATGTCTTGAAGCTCACTACAGTAGGGAAAAAATAGGCTATTGAATTCTCTTTGCGCTGTTTTCTTTTCTGTTATATCTCACATGCTCCTGCTTTTTTGATGTTTTATCTCTCTTCTCGCCTCTCTAGCCTCATTTTGATACCAGACACAAATGACACAGCTGACACTGTAACGAATTTTACCAGGACAAGAAAAGAGATTGTATCAAAGAAAATCTAAAGAATCGAAGCAGAGCAAGTTAAGAATAATTTAGATATGTATTGGTGATTATCTGGAAATAGTTTTAAGCATCACAGAAGCTGAGAACATGTGGACACTGCTGAACTTCTGTGCAACATCGTGAATGTTGCACAGAAGTTTGAGAATGATATTAATGTTGATGATCTACGCAAGTTGGAAAAACTACACAAGAAAGCAAAACAGGTTGACCTTGATTTAAAATTTTAAAAAACTGTCAAAGTTTAAATGTTATACCGAAGTTTCTGTCTTTTAATATATCTCACTGTGAAAAATTTCTTGAAAGATCCATAAGGAAAAATTGTTATGTGGTGCTATTTGCAGAAGAGAAAAGAAAAAGGCTCATATTTAGAAGAATCTTACACGACATTCTGACCATATCCTCAAGGTGATTTCTACAATCGATCGTTATTTGATAACTCGTACCATTAATAAGAATATCAAGAGTTACGTTTCTTCAACAGTTAAGTCTCGCACAAAGAAATTACAATCCTTGGCCAAGAATAGTGCCACACCCTTCACTTTGGATGAGAACATCAGGAATTCTCATCTTACTCATTGTCAGAAGAAAAACTTTCTCATTAGCAACTTGAAAAAAGAAAATGATAATGCTAAAGTTAGATCCCAATTGTCTCATTTGGCAAACAGCTATATTAGTGGATACATACCAACTTGGAATCTGTTAAAGAAACAATAATTATTGAATAAATTGAGAAAAAACAATAACATTGTGATTTTAAAACCTGACAAAGCAAACGGAGTAGTGATTGTTGATAGAATTGATTCTGTTAGGAGAAAATTAGAGATTCTTCAAGATACTAGTAAATTTAAAGTTTTAAACGAAGATCCAACTTTAAAACGTGAAGGAAAACTTCAGAGATGTTTGAGACAATTGTAAAAAGATAATATTTTAGATAATGATATTTATGACAAAATATACCCTAAAGGTTCTTTACCAGCTGGGATTTCCGGTTTGCCGAAAGTGCATAAGAAATATGAGAAAATACCATCTTTTAGGCCGGTTGTTTCCTCAATCGATACTTTTAATTACCAATTGGCTAAGTTTTTAGGTGGTTTGTTAACGCGTCTCATTTTAATGGAATATACGGCTAAGGATACGTTTTCTTTCATTGATAAAGTTAAACAGGTAAGTTCTGCTAACAAATTTATGGCTTCTTTTGATGTGGGCAGCCTTTTCACAAATGTCCCTTTAGAGGAAACTATAGATTTATCTGTTTACTTAATCATCAACAAAACTCCTGGTAGTAGTAGTTTCGTGTGGCTACATCTCCAAATTGTGCTTGTCAATCCAGTCTCGGAACGTGTCGTCGCAGTCAGGACAGTCTCATAGCCACCATACAAAACTTCTGGTAACAAGCTTTCATGAGAAAGTCTTCGCAAACTTTTTGAGTTCGCCACTTTCAAATCTAATGTTTTAATTGAGGATACATTGTATGACCAATTAGATGATGTCACAATGGGCTCTCCATTAGCACCCATTATGGCTAACCCTTTTATGGGTCATTATGACAAAATCAGGATTAAAGAATTTGAGAGTAATTACCCATTGTTCTATCGTTGATATGTTGACGACATTTTTGTTCTTTTTGATGATAAACAACAGGCTCTAGATTTTAGGGGGTATTTGAATACCCGGCACCAAAAAAAAATTTTCCTGTCAAAAAAAGGATAACAAAAAGTTACCTTTTTAGACATTGTTATGAATAATAGTGATAAGAAGATTCAAATTTCTGTTTTGTTGCTCTTTGCAATGTTGTAAACAAACATTGCAAAGAGGTTGATATTAAATTAAATAAGCAATTATATTTTTACATAGGACAATTAATTATTTAACGTCTTTATGTCAATCAAAATGTACGTAAAAATTGTGCTTTCTTTACAATTAAGCATTACTTTCCAATTCCACTTCCTTGAGAATTATGGTTCCTTTTTATTTAAGCTTACTTTAGATTTAAACTTACTTTAGAATTAGGTTACTTTAAAACTAAGCTAAATATAGAAATGCGCTTACTATAAAAATTGCTTCTCTTCGAATTCCACTTAAGTTAGTATTTCTCTTACTTCAGAATTATGCTTTCTTTAGAATTAGGCTGACCTAAGAAGTAAGCTAACTTTAGAAATTTGCTTACTTTAATACCGTGCTTTCTTTCGAATTTCTCGTAATTTAGAATTGCATTTACTTCGATTTTGCACTTTGAAATACTCTTGCTTCTGAAATAACTTAAATTTGGAATTACACTTACTTTAGATTTAAGCGTACTTTAAAAATTCACTTTCTCAGAAGTTATCCTTACTTTCGAATTCCACTTATCCCAGACTTATACTTACTCAATATTTATGCTTACTATGGAATTACGGTTAGTTTAGAAATACACTTAATTTAGAATTACCTTTACTTTAGAATTACACTTACTTTAGAATTACAGTTACTTATGAATTACTCTTACGTTAGAAATCCTCTTACTTTGGTAGTTGTAAGTTGCTCATTTTATAATTAAATATTCTTAAGTGCACTGGATAGGCAATTTTGTACTTATAAAAGCTGATACACTCTCAGAAGAAACATTTTATGATATGTGCGCAAAACGACCTCGGTAGAAACTAAAGAAAATGTGTATGAAAATCATTGAAAAGAATGAGAATAGCTTTTGATAGATTCTATTTGCTAGAAAGACATGACTTTAAGATGAACTTTTTTGGAAACTGGAGCGATCCTCATCGAATAATACTGTTTTAAGAAAAGAAATAGATTGGTCTTTTTAACATTTTGGTGTGCCGTAACAAAATAATATATTACGTATTTCTTGTCTCGCTGCAATTTTAAAGGTATAGTGGAGTCCACGTATAACAAATTCTGATACTGCGGGCTTTTAGTTACAAAGAACATAATTTTTTCTTCTGCCTCTCGTGTATTTCTCTTTTCTATCTAAAACAAATTTCATTTATAACGAATTAAGAAAAAGCATCCTTGCAATTCATTTTAATTNTAATATATTACGTATTTCTTGTCTCGCTGCAATTTTAAAGGTATAGTGGAGTCCACGTATAACAAATTCTGATACTGCGGGCTTTTAGTTACAAAGAACATAATTTTTTCTTCTGCCTCTCGTGTATTTCTCTTTTCTATCTAAAACAAATTTCATTTATAACGAATTAAGAAAAAGCATCCTTGCAATTCATTTTAATTCTATGGTGTAATAAACACGACTGATGTATGTTTTATTCACACACACATAGAGTAAGAAACTGCCAAGAAATAAAGGATCCAAGAAATGAAAATTACACTAGCGCAATTTTTTAAACTTTCATTTGTATATTAACAAGGACAAGACGATTATTAGCAAAAATCACTCTTGGAACGTTATTACATGATGAACCATCTAAATCTGAGGCTGTTTTTCGATCTTTTGATATATATCCAAAGAAAGGGTACACATTATACTAGCCACGTTAACCATGATAACGACGGCGACGGTAGTAATATCGACGACGTCGATAAAAGATACGGCGACGTCCAACATAAATACGGCGACGATGGTATCTACCATGGTGGTGGACTACGTGGTGATGAACATGAATATGGTGATGTGTGCGTCGACGACGGGAAAATAACCAAGGATCATTTCCTGCAAAATGAAAGTAAGAAATGTACGGGGTATACTTTCAAGGTTTAAAAATTCACGTTTTCTTTACTTAACAGTGGTTTGAAACAAAAATATATCATTAAAACTTTTATAACTGGATGGTCGCTGACAACTTATAATTAAAATAGCGTAAATACAGTAAGGGAAAACTAATTAGATCGTAGTGTATAGCAAAAATATTACAAAAGCCTAATATCCATAAAATGGACCAGTTTCCTTACACTCATGGTCAGAAAGCATGAGTGTAAAGAAACTTGTGAATTGATGTCTTGAGGGAACAGAAAACGGTCACTTTAACTGAACAGAAATTTAAAAAAAGTCTTTCTAGTAAATCAGCATTTACATCTATATTGAAAGATCTGCACAGGAGACAAAACTTGACTAATACTTAATGTAGCATGACTTTTTACCTTTGATCACAGATTTGAAATAAAATACGTACAAAATTCTTAGTAACAGCAGTCATTCCCAAAGAATAAAAAAGTTTCCTGAAGAGAAGTTCAAAATGTAGTTGTTTTTCATTACAACGATCAAGTAAAAAAGACAAAACTCTTCGTTGGTGTCATAAAAAAGTGGCTCATCAAAGCACAAAATTGATAAATATTTTTATTTTTTATTCTTTATTCTTTACCTTTTCGTGTGGTCATACTTGATTGCTCGGGCAGTGGTGTATCATCATCTTCTGCCTCTATAAAAAAAATGAAGGAACCATTTATTTATACCTAAAAAATATGAGCTGTTTTTTTACAAATGTAACGGAGATAAGACAAACTAAGTCTTGTCAATCAACATTGCCTCCAACAACAACTCCGGTCCATTAATTCCACTTTCCTTCCAATAATCGTTATGTTGCTCCACCCTCTTTGCTCTACAGGTACTCCTGTGGGAGATGCATTTAAAGGAATTCTTCTCTTGTGCCTTTTCACAAACTTATCAAGCTGTGTACACGTCGTACTACAAATGAATATTTAAATGCTATCTTGGAAACAGTTTGCAGCAAGTCTTGTTATTCTACCAGGTTCCTTTCTTGTACATCAAAATGTTGCAAATCTCTTCCGTCCTCTTGCTCTCCAAATGACTTTGGTTATCTTTTACTTAATTAATATCTTATTTATT
>RDPX01000457.1:347732-358887 GCA_003991215.1 Morbakka virulenta | reverse complement strand
CTATTACATCTGTGAATCCTGTTCGATCTGATCCTATTTTTGCATTCCAATCTCCCATTATGATCTTCAAGTCGTGGCTAGGAAGGCTGTCAATAGTATCCTGCAGCTGTGTGTAGAATCTCTCCTTTGCCTCTTGATCTGCACTCTCAGTTGGTGCATATATTTGTACTATCGATGTCTTTAGTAGTCGACCTTGTAATCTAGCAGTGATAATTCTATCCGAGACCGGCTCCCAGCTAATCAATGCATCTGTGGCTTCCCTATTCAGCAGTATCGCTACTCCTCTCATGTGGTCTGTTTCACATCCAGAATATAAAATGGTGATCCCTTCACTTGATAAACTACCTTGCCCAGTCCATCTAGTTTCGCTAACCCCTAATATTTCCAACCGGTATCTTTTCATTTCTTTTATAACTTGTGCTAATTTTCCTGTTTCGTACATAGTCCGTACATTCCATGTACCGAACTTTGTGTGATGTTTGGCGGAGAAGATCTGGGTTTTCAGAGCATGAACTTCCTCTCGGCTTTCATCCAAGCTCGTCATGGATACATCAAGAGGGACAACAGAAGTTGTCGTCTGTAATCCTTCTATTTCTGTCCCAGATCTAACTCTTCGCCATTGCTGTTGACCGGAATGGCTTCCTCTTCTTGCTGTTTCTGTAGTACGTATCCTTTTTTACAGGGTGGGGTTACTGGCCCTACGCCCAACCCTGGCCTACATTAAACTAACTACTATAGAATTGTTGTAGTTTTTTGTCTTTAAGTTCACAAATTGTCTTCATCAATTCTTTGTCATTTCTTAGTAAATTCCTTGGAACGATAGTCACTATACCAATTGTGAAGTTGTAAGGCTGAAGTATTTATGAAAAACATTTTTCACGCACATATTCATCCTTATTTGCCTCATATAGTTTTTAAAGTATTAAAATGGAAGTGTTCCTATTCTAAGTAGCGTACATGGGATATTCAAAGCCACAATTTTGAAAATTTACTAAAACCGGCTTGTTTACCACAATTCAGTTGCCAGAATTTTAAATTAAAGACTTTTAAGCACCTATGATCCTTTACTTAATAAATTTCACCACCCCAAAAAAACTCCTATAAAGTTTAGAATATCTATATAAAACATCTGAAGTAACAAATGTCAGCTTTGTGTATTATATCCTGTTTAACAAGCCTTAAAAAGGGTGATTTTGACAAAAAATGATTTTCTCAAAATAAAAAATTGAGACGTGATGGGCAAGAATCAGCTCATAAAAATGGTCTAAAATCATCTTGATTGGATGTCATCAGAGAGAAAAATATTTTTTTTGTAGACCAGTGTTAGTTAATTGTATGTTTTTTTTAATCTTCAATAACATTTGCCAGATTTTAGACCAAAGCTGAGTTGCATTTATGCCACGTTTTGTGTCAGAAATAACATTTACAGCAATATGTTATTTGAGAATAGGTTTTATTTAGTTTTTTTAATTAAAAAAAGCTCACATAGTAACCTTTCACACAATTGTTTTTCACACAATTCTGTAAAGTGTTGATAAAAAATGCAATAGTTCTTTCGAGTTCATAAAACGAGAAAACCCCTTTATATCTTACTTTTGTGGATTAATTGACCAAATCAATAAAAACAGCCTGATGAAACCTCGAAAGATTACAACGGAATGCTTCATAAATAAAACGATCTCTGAGAAAACAAATAACAAGATAAGCGTAATCTCACTGAATACCTTGTCATGCCAGTGAAACCACAAGATTAAATAGGGTGTTTCCCATTGCAAGTTCTTTTTCAGGATTGTTTTACTTGATGACATCTAGATATTACAGAGGACTTTGTTTTTCTCAAAATTAATAAGGAAGGTATCGAACATACATGCATATATACATCACACACAAGATGCTTTTCTTTCTGCTTCTATAAGTGACAAGCAGTGGTTAAAAACGAAGTTTTATAAAATAGTTACCCGATTCTAGATTGTCATTCCCATCGAAATCTTCGTCAGAAGACAGATCCTTGTTTGTCTCCACTATCAAGGAAGCAAGAAAGAAATTGGAATTCTTGACAAGTATTTATTTCCTATGGACTGTCCTTATTCCCCTATTTCTAATTACCAACCATGTAATGCTTCTGTACTTATTCACGTACATATGTACCGTTTTTGTTAAACACGTAATTGCCTACGTACGTATTAATTTACCTACGTACATTAACAAGAAGTATTAAAAATAAATTTTGCTGTGTTAGTCTTGCATGCTTGTTCTCGTATTTCTTGTTCTGTCAAACCCCAATGCCAGGGCCTGATACAAGAAAACTACATGAAGTATCTGTTTTGTATTTGGTTTGGGACAACATCTGGGCATTTAAACCTAATAATCTTGCTCCCGTTTTGAATACTACCAAAAGAAATATAGAAATTTTAAAACACTAGTACGCATACTGATTTTATATTTCTTTATAGCATACATAAATGGTCCTTAAGAAACGCTTCTCGTAGGTAAATTATTACACATGACGATTGTAGTTTTTCAAAATTAAGATTACAAATTAACTCCTGGATTGTACTGTTTAGTCCGAACTAAAAATATTATCAAAGTTATTAAAATCTTGATTTAGTTTACAATACCTGCATTCCTTCCTAAATTTATTGTGCAAAACAACCGCCTGTTTTTGTGGAAAATAAATCAAACTCATCAATAAAGGAGCTCGCAAACTGTCTGAGACTCTAAAGGTCCCGAATATGCATACCTTTTTATGGAGTGTCACTTCGTGCTTCTTTTCTCGTTGAACCCAAGCTTTAAGAATTCCTAGTTCCTGCTTTTACTAATAAACTAAGACAGAAAGTTTGAGACCTTGTGTTTTTTTTAAATCTAGTAATTGTCGTTTAGCCATTAAGATATCTAGTTCAGGTGGCCCTTCAGATAGAGGGTAAATGCTCCTGCATATGTTGGAAGCAAAATGTTTTGTGAAATGCAGCAGTTTTCAATTGGCTTTTAATGACATGATGAAAACAAAGCAGAAAATTTAACTTCTTATCAATAACACAGTATTTTTTTTGCTTATTAATCTGTTACATTCCTCAAATACAAATGACAGGCAAACAATGGTAAATTAGAATACGGGCTAATTTGGGAAAAGAAAGTCATTCGAAAAATATTTTTAATTTTACCTCCTTGGACTTCATCTCTCAGCTCCGCATCATTGTCAATTTCCTCTGAGGTAGGTTGGGATACTTCGACATTTTCAGATACTGTTAAAAATATATAGTAATACGAAATTAAAACCTGAAATAGATAGAATTAATTTAATACATTGAAGTATGAAATAACCCCTAGAATAATCACAACCTAGTCACGAACACAGGACGAACACACCTCAGTTATCCTAATAGCTGTGGGGGAGTGAGATTTGTCTTCTGGTAGGGCCACCCATGCAAATCAGGCTGGAGGATGCAGATAAGGCCAAACGTAACCCAAAGGATGACATTAGATTAAAAGCAAAAAGTGTAGAAAAAATTAAAATTCCTATTTCTATTTCTTTGCTGCTAGTGAAAAGGAAGTAAGGACCTTTGTGTGCCAATAGAAACAGTAGTAACACCCAGTATGCCACCAGTCTCACATATGCTTCTAATTCACAACGCAATACGGGCAAGTTAAAATTCTTTTGCACATTTTTACTGTTCTCTATTTCAAACACATTTCAAACTTTCTACTGATTAACTACTATAAATTATCGAAAAGATACAAAGCACAAAGAGTGGATTTGATTTCTGACATTAATTTTGCTTCAGTTTAAGTAGAACCCATGGTTGAAGGGAGGTTTATTTTAGGATACATTCCTATTTTACATTTTTTTGGTTTGGAATGTCGAGTAACGTATTTTTGAGTGAGAAACTGGATAATATTATTCAGGATTCAAAATTGCCATCTGTGGAACAGAATATGAATATGGTCCATGCCCAGTATATCAAAACGTATAGCCACCTCCCCACATTACCCCCAGTTGCACACAATTGTACCTTCAGACAAGGTAAATTTTGCTTCCGATAATCTGGTTCTCTGAGCGAAATGGCACAATGGGCCAACGACACCACGAGATATAATTACTTTCAAACTTTATGCTTACCGTACAAAAGGCTTGCATTCAGCCCTTGTTCTTTCACTGGAGGGAAAGTGCAATTCTGCGTATTCCAAACTAAGCAAGTGGCCTACTTCCAATTTATCAATTCCGGAAGAATCTGATTACCCTCGCACTGAAACCTAACCTCCTTAATTCGACTAGAGCTTAAAGTGTTGTCTTTGCAAAAGAGTTTGTTGACTTTCGTGAACAATTTGGTAATAGAAATTCTCAGTCCTAGTGCTGCCATCGATCACTCGAATAATCTTGAGAGAGATCATATTCCCCAAAACTGGCAATATTTGAAACCAGGCTTGACTGGTTACCCGTTGTACTCTCAAATATCACTCGTGCTTATTGGTCGTCAAGCCAAAATATAAGGCTTAATGGACACTTACGATTTGTTTGCAACACAATTGTTTTTCAGATATTCAGACCCACTATTGCTTGGCATACAAGCAATTTTCTCAAAATGATTAGATTTAATGAACAAAAGAAATCCGTTATGCTGTAAAATGATTTGTTGGTGGTATCTTTTTCACCTCTGCAAAATATCATTTAACACTGTAACAAGCCAATACATCATACACAAGGGTACATGAATTGCTACTATTGTCAAATATTTGGTATAAACAATAATATGAAAAACTTAAGTCAAACTTTTTTAAAAATTTCAATAAAGGTGTAATTGTTTTAATGCTCATGCATCATGAACACTATTCTAAATCCATCACTGATCATACCAAGGTTGATGAAACCTCACGTAAAGGACGAGTAAACTATAGTACAATAATTACTCTCAAGACTATTACAAGAACAACCACAACGTGCTGAAAGCAAATTGAAAGCAAGAATTTTTCTCTATAACTACAAGTAGCAACTACAACCAGTTGTAGTTGCTCCGACAACGGATGCTGCTCCGACAACGGATGTGCCACAAGCTCTCTATCATTCAAGTGCACTTCTGCTTGTTGTTTTAAATTGATTATTATGTTGTTTAACTTATAAGTTTATTTTGTCACCTTTCTCTACACCTCAAAGTTTCCAAAAAACTCTTTGATCGTGAAGTGAACATCACCTGATCAAATGCTACTGGTAATAAATGAAGAAGCGTACGATACAACTAACAATTTTTATTTTAGTTTATTGTACCTCTCTTTCCAATTTATGCCAATCACTTCAGAAAATGCTTTTAAAGGATACTATGAAGCATTCTTGCTGCAATATTTACAGAATAGCATATTAAGGTTGCAAAAATCCATTTCATCAGCTTCACTTTCCTCTTTAGAAAAAATTTAACTGGTTCTTTCTATATGACAACTTAGAGCAAAAGTACTTATTGATTGGCCTCAGTTTATTTTAAAAACATTGCTTGAACTACGTGTATTAGAAATTTTTTAAAACAATTTTTGAAAAATTTACCTATCCGCCTCTAATGTCTTTACTGAATGAAAAAGTTTGACGCTACTAATGGCGATGAGTTAAAATAACGTTCCTACTGATTGTATAATTATTATGTTAATTTAAAATTTGGTGCAATTGGTGTAATCGGTATTGATAGGTTAGTCGTAACTAAAATAAAAAACTCTGATCTAACTAATGAGATTCTGACTTTTATAACAAACAGAAAAATAAATTATGCATCAGAACAACCTGTCACATATTTAGTCTACGTAATAAACAATGGGACAATCTAAATTTTATAAGCTGGTGAAAACTGATACAAACGTCTTGAGCCATATGTCCGTCTGGAATAAAATTACTGGTAGGGACGATAAAAATATGTGATCGTTTTGTTTAAAATTGTGAAGTATAAAATTAATATTAAAAATCTTTACACATGATGAACATTGTAATGTTAAATAGATTGCTGTTAACACGTTCCCTGTCAAGAAAGTGTTAAGAACTTAATTATGAATAAGATCAAAAGAGTGAAAATAGTTGAGGGGAAAACAAGGGTTCTATTTACCTTTTTAAATGTGTTATTATAAGTTGTCTGAAGGTGAAAAAGCAATCAGCTTGACGATCCTAAATTGGCAAGACATTTTGGAGTTTTAATTTCCATTGATCTTGCATTGACCAAACTTTACAATTTTCAATTTAACCTTTGGAAATTCAAGCACAAACCTGTTATTTCTTGTTTTCTGTTCATGCTTTCTAAAGAAGAAAGAATTTTCAATTCCTTTTTCACAAAGCTTGTTTTCCAGGCAAGAAACATCCTTCATTTTTCTTAACTTTTTATTACGTTTGATACGGTGGAAATTGGGAAAGTTATTTTCAGAAGTTGATGAATGAGGAAAACCCCAGAGAGGGAGGAAATGGAACAGATCCATGAACAGGAAGCACCAAGAATTAGCAGAGAAGAGGTGAAGAGGGCACTGAACAAAATGAAAAATGGAAAGGCTGTTGGACCGGATGAGACACCTGCGGAAGTGTGGAAAGCACAGGGAGAGAAGGGACTGGACTTCCTCACAGCACTATTCAATGAAATCCTTGTGACAAGTAGAATTTCAGACGAGTTGAGAAAGAACATCCTTGTGCCAATCTTCAAAAAAGAGGTGATGTACAGAAATATTCAAACTATCGAGGAATCAAGCTACTGAGCGACACGATGAAGCTCTGGAAACGAGTGATCGAGAGTAGGATCAGGGAAGAAGTGCACGTCAGTGATCAGCAATTCGACTTAATGCCCAACAGAAGTACAGTTGATCCCATCTTTGCACTAAGGGCAGTGGTAGAGAAGTTCAGGGAAGGGCAAGAGGAGTTGCACTGTAACTTGACAGAGTGCCATGACAGAGTGCCAAGAGAAGAATTATGGTACTGTCTACGCAGCAAAGGAGTCAATGAGCTGCATGTGAAGGCAATACAGGAAATGAAGGTGGAATACAAAACTGTGGTCCGTAGTGCAGTTAGGCTAACAGAGCCTTCAAGGTCAAAGTTGGCTTTAACCAAGGTTCTACACTGAGTCCTTTGCCTTTCGCCATAGTAATGGACAACCTGACGGACAATGTGAGACGAGACTGCCCACACAATATGATGTTCGCAGATAATATTGTATTGATGAACAAGGACAAGAATGAGGCAGAAAGGGAGCTGGAGAGCTGGAGATATGGATTGGAAAGAAGAGGGTTAAAGATTAGCAAAACTAAGAGTGAGTACCTGTGCATCAACAAGAAAGAAGATCTACCGCCAGTCAAGATCGCAGGTCAAGACGTGCCCGAAGTCAAAGAATTTCAATACCTCTGTTCGCCAATCCAGAGTGATGGAGGTAGTGAGATGGAGGTGAAGAAGGGGATTCAGGCTGGCTGGGGCAACTGAAGAAAGACGACTGGTGTCCTATGTAACAAACATGTACCAGTCAAATTAAAGGGCAAGGTGTACAAGACCTTGGTTCGACCGGCATTGTTGCATGGAATGGAGACAGTGCCTCTCACGAAGCGCTAAAAAAGCCACTTTGATCTTGCGGAGATGCGACTGCTGCGCTGAGTGAAGGGTGTAACTAGAAGGAACAAGATCAGGAATGAAGATATCCGAAAAGAACTAAGTGTTGCAGAAGCCTCTAAGAAGATACAAGAGTCCGGACTTAGATGGTTCGGGCATGTTGAAAGAACAGATGAACAGTACGTGGGAAGAAAGTGTATGGAAATGAAGCTTCCAGGTCGGAGAAGACGAGGACGACCCAAGCGCAGATGGAGGGATAAGATAAAGGAGGATATAAAGGAGGGGTCGTCGAAGCGAATGTGGCTTCTCCACCACATCCGCTTTGACGACCTTCTCCGCCACATCCGCTTTGACGACCCCTGAAAAGGGAAAAGTTTGCAGAGAAAGAAGAAAGAAGAAGAAGACGGTGGATATTGGCATTAAGGATAGTGCATGGTCTAACGTTGTATCTAAAATCTTGTATTCCTTCGTAGACGTAGTTGTTTGAAAATTGTATAGTAGTTTAATAGAGTTTCTGTTCTGATTTAGTTTTTGAATTACACAAAGAAAGCGGTGAGGAGTCTTTGGTAAAATCCTCTTTTCTGCTGCTTTCTTGCGCTGCCATGTCTTCTCATTACACCAGCAGGAAACAATGCAAATAGAACAGTCGCTGTTTACGTTTTAATAGGAAAGTAAATTTTAATGCAACTCAGTGTCGATAAAGCTTTTTCTAAAGGAATTTCATGTAAAGTATTGTCGAATTTTAGTTTTCTACTTTTTGAACCGCTAATGCTTCTCTACTTTTGGCAATTTATCCACAAATACTGTTTATTACAACACAGTATAACAAAAAGCAACAATTTATTTTTATCTGTGTTGAAAAATGCAACCAAAAGTTATAATTTTAATAACGTTTGATTTAACCTTGTGGATTTTAGTTATTTTTAATGAAAAGTAATAATGACATCCTGAAATTGGGGCTGACGCTGTGAAAGATAGATTTTGTTACAAGAGAAAGTGTAACTTGTCCTACAGACAATAATTTTAATTTAATAATTTTAATAATTTTAATCAAACTGTTATTTGACATCCTTTTGTTTCTAAAGCATTACGTTGGCAAAAGTCAATTTACATACCAGCTTTGCCGACATCAAATATGAGTATTCCAAGGATTAAAACGCTAACAAGTAACTGTTTCATGTTGCGTCTTGAACAATCTGAGGAACAAAAAAAATTCAAATGAACTAAAATATTTTATCAAACAAAGAAGAAAAGACCAAACAAAAAAATGGGATAGCGTTTACTACCCAAACGTAGCTTGTACCAAAAGCAGTACCCTCTTGATTTATTAGCTTATCTGCTAAAACTGAACGTTTTTTCTGAGAAATCGGTATGGGGACAGGCAGCCAGGTCATTTTGTTTTATTTGCACTTTTAATTGTTAATCAAAATGTCTTTGCAGGTTTACACCTTCCTCATCTTCTTTCAACTTTAAGGTATTTATCCATAGAAGAAAAGACCAATTAGAAAATTAGCCCTGCAATGTTACAAACATCCTTTCAGAAAATATTAAAGTTCCTTGACAGAGAACATTAAACACAGTTTTAAATAAATATTTGGTTTACAAAACGGCTGCGGATAACAGCTGGATTAATCGATTACACACAATTTCAAGAAAGTGTACACTGACATGAGTCATAAAGTAGAATCGTTACAAAACCCATTAGTCTTCTACAAGCATTAACTTGTGTACATTGTCGACTCTATCTGAAACATTAAAATTCCTGAGAAACCTATTCACGGTTGAAATAAACTCGATTGCAAAGGAATCCTTTCCATTTCTTAGGAATGGTAGAATTGTTGAATAAACTAGATTCTAAACGAATCTTAGTATCCTTCAAAAGACAAAGAAACGTAAAAGTAAAACGTCTTAACATATTTTTAGCCATGTGTACCTTGAGTCCTCATATTCCTTTTGGGATTTATTTGAGAAAATGAACATTTTTATTGTGCCTCTTTCGAGGATTATTCAAGAGGAAGGGTTTATTTTTTAGTTATGCTATTTTTTTCAAAGTAACTAAATTAAATGTTTTTAAAAAAGACCACTTTGCAAACAAAATTCATTGGTCATTAACTACCCCTTTTAAATTACGAGCTGAGGAAAGCTTTTACCAAATGTGAAGGGCTTTCCTCAGCCTATTACGCAAAATTGTGGCTGGCTTCCTCAATCATTTCTTTGTTTTCAGTCTTACTTCCGGCTTTGTTATTCTGGCGCCTTTGGTCCAGTCGAGTGGCAACAAAATAGCTATCGACCGAAACAAATATTATCTTAATAGCGATTTTTAAGTTTTGTACCACTAAAAATTTTTTTGAATACCTAACAAAATTTATCATTTTTCGATCATAATATCGAAACTCGCATTTCTCTTCACATTTTTGTCACTATTCAAAGGATGCAGTAGAGCTATAATATAATCAATATGAGTCTTGAATGACCGGAGGCTTATTCAAAATAAGCCAGTATTCTGCAAACGACCTTTCGAATAATGCCGAATAGAAGCTCATTTAAGGGGACCTTATTTGCAAAATTGAATTTTGAGACTGCCCTAGTTGAACTAACTGTTTCAAACTGCAAAAACATCTGGACCATTATTTTGCAGCATGGACCCTATCAAAGAGACAGTGCTGCGTTCAGCATCATAAAGCTGAACATCGAAGGCTACACCAAATTCAAATCATCTGTGGTAGAGCAACTTACTGAAACCCATAAGCCCCAAGTTGTCATACTACATTAGACATAATCCCGAGAAACTGAGGCTTAGAGGCTATACCCTTGTAGGCTACACGCTAAGCAAAATCCATGGCCTTGCTACCTTCTTCCATTCTGACATTCAAACAGAGAACTCTACACTACCTCCTATTAACCATGCAGTAGAATGGGTACAAATTATCATCGAAGGGTATACACTTGTCGACGTGTACATGTCCCCAAATGAAAAGCTCAACCCTATGGAACTCCCATCACTAACATTTCCAGCTGTGTACACAGGAGATTTGAATTCACATCACACTAATTGGGGGTACGTCTTATGTAACAGAGATGGTATTGAACATGCTCAATGGGCTTCGCTGAATGACCTTACACTAGTGTTTGATCCAAAGGAACCTATGCGTTTCCTTTCTGAAAGGTGGGGACGGAAAAAAATCTAAATCTGACCTGGAAAACATCGACAATAAAACAGTAAGTCAGCAGAAAAACCTTAGGTAACGTCCCTATATCGCAAAACAGACCATCTTTGATAACAATTGAACATCACATCAAGACATAAGTGCAAAGCCGCCAAAAGTTGCGATGGAATTTTAGAAAAGCTGACTGATCCAAATCCACTGAACTTACCGCCAAAGTTGTTGGCAGCAGTTGGAAGAACCAGCTGAGGCCAATATTGACTCCATATACACCATCTTCACCAAGTAATTAATTGATGCAGCTAAATAAACCATATCACGTGGACATCGGAAGAAATATTACCTGTGCTGGGATACTAAATATACCAGCCTTCTAAATATCATCGAACAGACCAGTGACAGAGAAACTATCTTGCAATCAGTTTTGGAGGTGGAAACACAT
>RDPX01000457.1:336270-347506 GCA_003991215.1 Morbakka virulenta | reverse complement strand
TTGGAGAAGCTAAAAAGAGAACAGTGGGAAGAGACCATCAAAGAAACAGACCACACACTCAAGAAGAAAACAATGGTCCTCAGTCAAACGTCTGAGCGGAGAAACCAAACCAAAGAAACCATGCCCAGTTAGCACCATTGCTATTGCTTAAAAACTAGTTAGCAACAACATATACACCTAAGTAAACAGACTGGTGTCGCGGAAGATTGACCATGAGACAACTACACTCGAATGAACGTCCTTTGTCAATCTTGGACTGACCAAACCCCTTAAGGATGATGAGATAAGATCAGGAATAACAAAATTAATACTGAGAAATTGTTGTGGTTTGGATAACATCCCTCCCGAAATTTTGAAAAATATGAGTATGGAGTGCCTTGCCCAAGATTCAGGCTGGTTTCAAAGCAAACAAGTGTATAGGAGACCAGGTGACAAAGATGACTTATCAAATAGAAGACAACTTCTAACAAAGAAATAAAACTAATGTTGTGCTAATCGGCTTGACAGCAGCCTGTGACACCGTCTTGCAAACTGCTAAAATGTATTCCGGACCGAGAGTTAGTTGAGTTCATTTGTACCCTGGTGGGAAATAGTTTGACTAACTCGAACAGAAAACAAAGCCAAAGTAGAAGACTGAAATACGGTGTTCTACAGGTTGGCGTACTAGCTCCTATCCACTTTAATGTTTACATAATGGACCCTTCAGTCACAGCCGCCAAACAGTACGCCTATACTGATGAGCTAGCACTAACCTACACTGCCCCAGACAAAGTTGAAATAGATCTACCAACAGATTTTTACTTTGGTGCCGTCGATGTCACACTAAGACAGAAACAGCTGACCACCTCCTGCGATGTGCCGGTTTCAAGGACACCGACCTCATTGTGTTGGAAGAAGAATTTCCTAAGATGCTCATGGATATGTAAAGCATATGAAAGAAGGTGTTTATATCCCAATTAAAATCACATTTATTTTGGTTGATTGCTATTTCTCTGGCACCCGACAGGAGCAAGACGCCAGAATAAGAAAACTAAAGTCAAATTGGGTTTTTTAAAACACCAAAAGTAAAGAGCGGCCCTAGAATCTACAGTTAAACCATGAATGCAGTGACAATTTCGAGATATAACATTTCAAAGAAAGTCGTAGAGCTGGGTCTGCCATTTATTTGGAGCATTGGAGGCAATTCCTATTCAACTTTCATCACCTCCTATTCGTAGACAAAGAGGGATATGTGTGTAGTCTGAATTGTTTTAGACAGCCAGTCACAAGGCGTAGTTGGCTTTCTCAACCTTCTCTTTGTTTTCAGTATTAAGAAAAACCCAACTGACTCAACATCAGTCGGTTAAGGTAGAAAGTGAGGAAATTAAAACATCAGTGGGAAGTTCTCTTTATTCAATAGTCAACTCTTAACTGAGTAAGAATAGGGGAGTACACCCACTCTAGGGTTTCTGAGCATAACGTATCTCCTCCTTGTCTACCAAAATAAAATGAGCCTGCAAAATCTCACATCAGAAATGAAGGTTTCTATCACATTTCTTAGCTGGAATTTGAAAAAAACACCGAGTATAACTATGGAGAACAAATGGGTTGATTTCACTTAAAAATTTGAGATTTTTACACTGTAATGTTTTGGTTGCATTGTTTGGATCTGAACTAAATAATATTCAAAGGGTTAAAGATCATGGTAACTAGCTTAAACAATTGTTGTAATAAATGTAAATTAGATAGAGGTTAATAATAATAAGATCATTGCAACGATTTTTCTTTGCTACCAAATAAGAGTAAAGATCAAAAGGACTTCTAGCTTTTAATCAACGGAAATACTGGAGCAAGTTCTTAGACCTATGACGAATGACGAATTTAAATTGAAAAAAGTTCTAAGTTTGAAAATGTATAAAGGTAACAGACTTCTGCTCTTTTAAATCTTCTGAAGATAGCATGAAATCTAAGGAATTGCGCGAGGTAGACAGAAAAAGGGGCACAAGGAGAGAAGACGCTGGACAAAGTAATACCTTGCCCTTCCTCTTCCTCATGCCCCAAAGTCTTTTCTGTCTGCTCTGCCTCATCAAAACAAAATAACACAATAAAATTATTTTCCAAAAAATTTGGTCTAAATAATCAGAGAGCTCGGAAAAAATTGAATAAAATTTAAAAAAAGCTCCAAGAGTGGCAAGACAATAACATTGTGTAACAAAATCCTGCCAAAAAGTATACAAATCTCATTTTCACAACACGAGAAAAAGAAACATTTCATGCTGTCGATTTCATTTGCGAAACATTGATAAATTCGTTTTAGAAGTCTGTCGTAATATCTACTTTCAATTCTCTCAAACGTTGCTTAGTCTGAAAAACAGAGCATAAAGACTGAAAAGGTGTGATTGATGGTTTTTACTGAGTCCATGAAACTAAGAATTTTTAAGTGAAAAGGTGTCTGATTTTCCATCTACTACGAAAACCTACAAAATACAGCTCACTTTGAATTATTGAAACCCTGACTTTATGATTTAAGAAACCTCTTTAAAAGACCTCTGAATCAAACCAAACTCAACGTTAAAATTCTCTTTTTGAAAAGTAAAACAGTAAAGTAGATTTTAATTACAAGATAACAATAATGACAATACAAGACTGCAGGAGTCTAATTGGATATGATATGGCTTAATTTTTATGACCTGTAATAATTTTTTAATCAATTTCCCTGGAAAGAAAATAATTCAACGTTAAAATTAAAAATAAAATTTTTAATTATATTTAAGAAATTCGTACGGGTGCACGTAGTCTAAAATTAAGAATATTTTACTGTGTTGTGTAGAAAAAATAAGTGAGCTACTGAATTTGAGTTTTAGAGCATTAAACTTATAAAATATTATTAAATATTTATAATATTCTTTGCAGAAATATATATATATATATATATATGTATATATACTTGTGCAAANTAGACAGAAAAAGGGGCACAAGGAGAGAAGACGCTGGACAAAGTAATACCTTGCCCTTCCTCTTCCTCATGCCCCAAAGTCTTTTCTGTCTGCTCTGCCTCATCAAAACAAAATAACACAATAAAATTATTTTCCAAAAAATTTGGTCTAAATAATCAGAGAGCTCGGAAAAAATTGAATAAAATTTAAAAAAAGCTCCAAGAGTGGCAAGACAATAACATTGTGTAACAAAATCCTGCCAAAAAGTATACAAATCTCATTTTCACAACACGAGAAAAAGAAACATTTCATGCTGTCGATTTCATTTGCGAAACATTGATAAATTCGTTTTAGAAGTCTGTCGTAATATCTACTTTCAATTCTCTCAAACGTTGCTTAGTCTGAAAAACAGAGCATAAAGACTGAAAAGGTGTGATTGATGGTTTTTACTGAGTCCATGAAACTAAGAATTTTTAAGTGAAAAGGTGTCTGATTTTCCATCTACTACGAAAACCTACAAAATACAGCTCACTTTGAATTATTGAAACCCTGACTTTATGATTTAAGAAACCTCTTTAAAAGACCTCTGAATCAAACCAAACTCAACGTTAAAATTCTCTTTTTGAAAAGTAAAACAGTAAAGTAGATTTTAATTACAAGATAACAATAATGACAATACAAGACTGCAGGAGTCTAATTGGATATGATATGGCTTAATTTTTATGACCTGTAATAATTTTTTAATCAATTTCCCTGGAAAGAAAATAATTCAACGTTAAAATTAAAAATAAAATTTTTAATTATATTTAAGAAATTCGTACGGGTGCACGTAGTCTAAAATTAAGAATATTTTACTGTGTTGTGTAGAAAAAATAAGTGAGCTACTGAATTTGAGTTTTAGAGCATTAAACTTATAAAATATTATTAAATATTTATAATATTCTTTGCAGAAATATATATATATATATATATGTATATATACTTGTGCAAAATATAATATCCTCTTCTGGAGGAACAGTGAGAGACCGATGGTGGAGAAGCACATGGTGGAAATCATTAAGATCATACTATGGTTTATTAAAATATCGCTCAATTTGTACAGGTCTCTGGGATGGCAGCTGATTTTAATAATTTTTTTCTTTACGATAGTCCCTACTATAATCTAATGATTCAGTGAAAATCAGCTGTGTTGTCGCAAATTTAAGGACCATCTAAGGTGTCGGACCCGTCTTTCGAGAACTATCATGTTTGCATATGAAAATTCCTTTGCAACTAGTGAGCTCTATAAGCATAATCACTTGGTGATATTGTTTGCATTAGCGACGTTAGGAATACTATAAGAAAGTTGAGAGATTTCTTGCCAACTTGCCAATGGCATGAGTAAAAAGGCGAATCAGTGTTCCAAATAATGCCTTATCATTTTCATGATATTATCGTAAATGACCCTTTAAATGACCTGGCTCTAACTCGAGTTTTTTTATTATGTCTACAGAAGTGACATCAAAGTGAATACTTTTTCTTATTGAGTCTGGCTTCAAAGGTTAAAGATTTTTTAGTTCCAGAGGATTTTGTATGAAATTATGTCATGAGTACTGACTGTAACACTTTTTTATGAAATATTTCATACCTGTTATAACTATACTGGACTACTGTAATATTATCTGATGTGTAAAGCATTGCAAATACAAAATGATATGAAACATTACAAAAAAGGTTGTGTTTCACCAAGACGTCTATTCCAATACATAACTGAATTCAGAAGACTGTTCAAAGTACAAAGAGTTTAATTTTACTTACCAGCTACTGCGAGATCTTGAAAATCTGTTCAACAGTGTTATATGCATTCCTTTTTATTTCAAAAATTAACAATACAGGTATTGAATATCCATATTGAAAATTAGAGGCTGGGCTTTGTTTGTATTGAGACAATAGAAGACACCTGAACTGCATTTTTGTTCCTATTAAGATCAATTTACCTCCATTCATTATTTCATCACTTAATAAGGAAAAAATAGAATAATCCTTTGTAGATTTCATTACAGATCAGCCACAATCCTAAGTGACGTTTTATGACGAACGGTAAAGAGAATTGGTTTCTCTCTCGACATGAACCATTTTGTCTTTGATCCAATGTATTTCATTCTGCAGGACAGAATTTAGTAGACCTGACTATCAAGTTTATACAACAGTACTATATACTATACTTTAAAACTATAACTTTGCTCCAGGGTCGAGCAAAGCACTGTTCCTCAATTAAAAGTCTTCATGCATTTGTATATTACAATACTTACCAGGTGCTATCTCACAATATTTTAATTAGGTATGTACCTATTAAAATCCCAAATATGTATCTATTTAATAAGCTTGAAAACAAGATACTAATCAAGTAACTAAAAATAACCACAAGATGGAAAAAAATATAAACAAATCATTAATTTCGTTTTCTCAACAGGATTGGAATAGAATAGTGCTCAAATAAGCACCCCAATTCTTACTCTCTCTATATCCAACAAGGAAAATTATATCAAGGAGGGGCTTATTAAGAGGACACTTATTTCTGGTTGCAATAATTATCTAGTACAGATCATTTTCAAGTTCGACCCCCATAACACGAAATTCTCACTGTATACGAGTTTGCCTTGCCATTCTCTGTGACAACAAATAGTAAGGCGATTGACTTAGAAAGGATTTAACATCATTTTGTTACAAAACAGGAACACGTAACATTAGATGATATCACGAAAAAAATAACTATTCCAATACTTCTCTTTTAACAAAGTATAACTTTTTCAAATGTCATCAGGCAAGTAGTATGCATAAGTGGAACAATGGAAGAATTCTTAAAATTAAGCTCAAAAGCAGGACCTTTTTATATATCAGAAGCATATTTCTAAAAAGTTCTTCAGAATTAAGAATGTCGCCGAGCAAGATGCACTCCTATTTCCTTAATAAGTATCTGTTTGTACCCAATTGTTCATGAGTAACTTTTAAGAAGTAACTGGTTCGTTGGTCATTTGTTCTAAGTTCACTGGGTAACTGTTTTAGCATGGTTGTTACTGAGTGTGAATTTGAGTCAAGTCCCCAAAGAGTTTTTCTGTTTCTTTGCGTGGTAATTGGTCGAATCTCTGACATCTCCTTCAGTTAAATTAGAAAATAACGATTTAAATCTGGATTCGTTTAGGTGCCAATATTTAATGAAGTTCCTTTTATTTGTGGACTGACTTTTATGGAGGATGTTCATTACATAACTGGGACGAAGAAATTTTAAAATATTTTTTTAAAGATAAAAACAGTGGTAAAACAACCTGCATAGGGCTTTGTTGGTTTAAAAGGTAAATGTTTTGATATATAACTTTTGCCATGCCAAAAGGCGAATATTAAAGCAACTCCATATACCGTGATAATGAACCTTAGTGAAATACCTGTCCTGGCCGTTGTTTGTGATAGCATTTCTTGTCGATTCCTGAAGTACTTCTGTCCTTTGATATCTCCTCTGGATATTAGCATAGTACAATGAAAAAGGCTTGGTAAGTAAGGATATGTCTTTTGCTTTAGGAAACATAAAAAATTTCTATTGTCACCGGTATTTGATCAAACATAAAGAGAAAACAGATTAGCTGGGTTCAATCTCGTTAGTATCTTTATATTATATATTTCCTATTCTGGCTCTTTTCTACATCGCATAAACCAAGGTTTACTGTCTATGCCTTGATATTATTCCGAAATTAGTCAGAATCGACAATATAAAAGATCTTCAATTGTTGACCGATGATTCGACTGTTACACACATTGTCTAGGGTCAAGGCGAATCCGGGCCGATTACCCACTTCAGAAATTGGTGATTTCTGAATGCGCTTATAATTTCATTTAAGGTTCAGGATCACTCTAATAATTTAAATACAATGGAAGGAGTAATAAGTTTTTTAATGTTTCATTAAAAGATATTTTTGAATAAAGAACTTTACAATTTGCTTGGATTTAAATTTTGGTCCGTTTTGGCCCTTCTCTTCAGACAGTATTGACAGACCTTTTCTACATGGACTTCGAATTTCATAACTCTGGGTAAAATTATAATATTCAGAATTAAATTGTAGTTCTTTATGTTTACATTGACAATATGTTTGGCCTTAATAGTCAATTCACTATGAGAAGGCATCAGGGGAGACACCCTCAAGTTATCTATTTATCTTAAATTTTTAAAAAGGTTCTTTTTCTTATTTACTCAAAAATGCTTATGGTTAAGTCGAAAATCTGTAAACAAAAGCATATTGAGGTATTGTCAATCTTTTGCTATTGAGATCGAAGATCAAAGAAGACTTGAAGATTTCTTGTTGTTTTGATGCAGGATGACAGACTCTGTTTGAGCTAGTTTGATTGAACTATCCCCTTTATAATTAGAATTTTACCAAGTTTCTGTCCCCTTTTCATTCCTTTTCTTTGTGGCGAAATATGTATACTTGAAATGCCCTATTTACTGTATCCATTTTTAGTGTCAAAAGCATCCCTCTAGTCCATTTATTCAGTTCCCTTTTACCAACCTATTTAATAGTTAGAAGTACATTTTGGTAAAATTTTGGTTAGGTATGAATGATCGATTTTTCACTGGACCTTGAATTACCTGGTTGGCTTCTGGGAGCTTTTTCTGTCTCGTGAAGGAAGGGTCTCTAAAGTCTTTTTTGCAACCCTCTTGGAGATAATTTCTCGATAAAAGCACAGGTAGTAATGTCACTACATCATGAATTCCCTTTTATGAGGGCAATGTGAGTTAGACTGTGTCTGCTGTCACTCCATTTAATACCATACCCATCTATATAAGACTAAGTTAGTCGGTACTCTGATGCTAAGTGTTAACTTCAGACAACTATTTTTTCAGTTTTTTAATGGGAATTATAATCGGGTGGATGGCCAACAGTACCTGGCAAACCTTCAGTGGTCAGAGAGTGCGAAGAATATCCTGATCCAAGACTTACTCCTAATTCGCCAGCGAGGGACTCTATATGTGGTAGTACTGGCTGTACACAAACTGACATAACCTGTTATTCTCAAAAAATATTCTCTCTTTCGGTTTCAGTAACGTCAGAGCTCTTCGTCCCTAATTTTTTATGTCTTATGGCTTTCAGTAATTCGGACTTTCTTCATATTCTTACGCTTTGCCTCAATGAGAGTGTTAGTGATAGTGATCTTCATGTTCAATGCTATTTGCCTTTGTTTCAACTAGACTCTACAAATCATCTTTATGGTCTTGCTATCTATGCTCAACAGATCTTCCAGCTGTTAGAATACAGGAGATGGAACCTAAAGATAAACATTCCTTGTGATTTAGATTTTCACTTTTTCAACCCATTTCTTTCCTTTTTGTTGTTGATTCACTTTTCTGGCTCTTCTTCGCCATTGATAGAGTATAAGGATCCATTGATAAAGCTCTGGATAAACAACACACCACTAACACCATTTTTTGTTTGGTGACTTCAATGCTCATTACATTAACTCATCTTAAAAGGTTTACAACGCAGAACAAATTTTCTTTTACATCTCTTTTTTATTTCTGTTTCTGAGCATTGTACAGTTTCATATTTACCTCCTTATGGATCTTCTGAATATGTCCTTACCACGGTTTGGGTTATGGCAATTGTTTTAATTCTTATGCACAAACCACATTATTGTAAGACTTTTAAATTTGGTCAGACTACCTGGAATGGATTTTGTCAATTTCTTAGTGACATTCCTTGGCATTCAGTCTCTAGTATTTTTGAAACTTTTATATTGCTATGTCTATTGTATGCTTCAGACATTTTTATTTGGGGAAATGACCTTATAAGGAAGCTTACATTTTTCTAAAGAGTATTACAGAAATATGTTTGAATACAATCTTCTAACTGAGAAAAATACGATGGTTCGAACACGTCAAACGCAGCATTCTACCAGTTAGAGTTGCAATTGAAGGCTAGTTTTCTGGAAGTTTGAAAACAGGAAGATCAAGGATGAGATGGAGGAACAATATCTTTTGTGAGACAGAACAGTGATGGCAAGAAATAAATAATGCTATTTCTGACTGGCTAGTCTAACGTAACTTTATCCATTATTTCTGACTCTAGATCTTTATCTGTTGTTTGTTGTTTTCTATTAGAAGATTTATGTATACTGAGGAGTCAGAGACGTTTATGTTATCATCTATTATTAATTCTCATTGACTCTCTTAACAAGATAACCGACATTCTAGTAAATGACAATGCAAGTAGTGAAAATACTCAACATGAAATCAACTCTGGAAATTTTTCCTTGCAATTCTTTTTGTTTTTCAATATGAAAAAAAATCCATATTTTTTATCTATTTGTAATCAAAAGACCAAAATAAACGATAAAACGACTTAAGTTTGCAGATATGAGACTATCTGTTACTACTCGTTACTTTTTAAATTTTGGCGCATTTGACCTTCAATATTTTTATTTCTTTTATTTAAAAAATGTGTACAGCCTAGGCCTTTAGAAAGATTCAGAAAATGATCATATTGCAAGTCATATTAGACTTTGTAGATGATATCACTCCATTATCAGATGAGAATGAACAAGCTCAATAATTACTGCTCACAGTGGAGAAGGAGAGTACAATAAAGTTGACCTTGGGCCTAACGTTGAAAAAAGTAAGTCATTAACCTTCAATAAAGAAGATTCGTAATGCTCACATAACCCACATAGTGCTGAGTTAAAATGACTATAAAAACAAATAAATTGTTCTCTGCCAATTCTACTCTAAATGACAGTGATGATTTTTTGGCTGAATTTTCCTTCAAAAACTAACAGTTGTAGGAGTCTGTTATTATAAATCTAAAATTAATTTTCAAATTCATCCTGGGCTTAAGCAATCCAACCTTCTGGTCCAGATTTAGTTACTGTAGTTGTTCTGAAAGAGTGTGCTTCTAAGATAACTTCATTACTGTCAAAATGTTTCAACCATGCTGAGTTAAAACGGCAGGTAGACAAAAATACCCTGGGTCTTGGTTAGATAGTTCGGAAAAAGACATCAACCGAAGGGAAGCATAAGCATAGAAAGCCCTGTGTGGTGTAGCTAAAATATGAAACTTCACTATGATTAGACTAGAAAATCAGATTTTTCATAGCAACGATCGAATCAACCCCACTTTATGAATGAGAGTGATGGACCTTGTAAAAAGCACAAGAGAAATCATTGTCTTGTACTTGTACCAGAATGCTTCGTAAATCCCTTGACAACCTGTGGAGTAGCAATACACCAAACAGAGACCAAATTTTACAGAGACCAACACGCAATCAGTGATCTTATCCCGCAGAATGCAACTTCCTAGGCTTTTCTGAAGGCATCCAGAACTTAGTATAGAACGATTTGTTACCTACACCAGGTACAAGGCAGACCAAATACAACCTTTGAAGGCTGCTCAATATTTTAAAAGACAGTCAAAAAGGAAAACATTTATTGTACAACTAAATGTTTCACCTATTTAAGAATCATCAGGCACACAAGATATGATTGCATAGCAAATAATTCTATATTACAAAATTTTAAGATTTCGTGATCGCAAAAGACTGATCCTAAAAAAATTGATTTTGATTTACAAAGGTCACGATTTTCACGTTTTCATACAAGCATAACAGGTATCGTTTTTTATTTGTATATGCGGTTTCGGATTTCATAATTGAGCAATCAATTTTTAGGCTGTGGCTTCCTCCATCCATTTATGCCACAAATTTTTAGAAAACGTTTTCTTGAAGTTCTTTTCATGATTGAATGACTTGATGTTCCTTTGGGGGACTTTTCACTCGTCCCTGCAGAGTCAACAATACCAGACTTTCTTCCTACTGAGCACATTGTGTTTTTTTTGACAATTACACTCTAAGGGGTTCTTTACCACTTTGATTTTCCTTTATTCTTACAGGTTTGTACTTGAGTTTAATTTTATAACTGGATTTTTTCAAGACAATTTTATATTGCCCTACAGTTTATTCTTACATGCATATATTTATATAAAAATATATAATTATGTGTGTATTTGTGGATGCTAAGCTGCAAAACCGGATTGCAGATAACCCGTTCTGCATTTATGTATTTAGCACTGTACAACTCTCTCCACTCTCTTTCTCTCTCTCTCTCTCTCTCTCTCTCTCTCTCTCTCTCTCTCTCTGTATATATATATATATATATATATATATATATATAGAGAGAGAGAGAGAGAGAGAGAGAGAGAGAGAGAGAGAGAGTGTGTGTGTGAGAGAGGGAGATGAAAAATATAAGAATTTAACTAAACTATTTACAAAAAGCTTGATATATTTGTCACACATATATTTAT
>RDPX01000457.1:319533-336245 GCA_003991215.1 Morbakka virulenta | reverse complement strand
ATACATATATTTATATAAAAATATATATTTATGTGTGTATTTGTGTATGCTAAGCTGCAAAACCGGATTGCAGATAATCTGTTCTGCATTTATGTATTTAGCACTGTACAACTCTCTCCTCTCTCTCTCTCTCTCTCTCTCTCTCTCTCTCTCTCTCTCTCTCTCTCTCTGTATATATATATATATATATATATATATATATATAGAGAGAGAGAGAGAGAGAGAGAGAGAGAGAAAGAGAGTGAGTGTGTGTGTGAGAGAGGAAGATGCCAAAAATATAAGGATTTAACTAAACTATTTGCAAAGAACTTGATATATTTGTAACACAAATAATTATTTTGCACCTCCTAAATACTGAACTTTGTATACCCTCTAAAAACCACACGTTCATGAATATCAGTCTCCTGGAGGCAATATTCTAAAAATTTAAATAAGATTATAGTGATGAAATAAACTACTAGTTGATTTTTTCTCTCTTAGAGAAGCCAGCTGTTTGGATCAAACCGAATCAAAATTTAATTAATAGAAGCTGTTTAAGAGTTGCTCTCAGTTTAATAAACTATAATTTTATTGAAATTCTCAAATATAGCTGGCACTGATTATCTCTATGACAATAAATATGTTAGTGTGTTTAACGATCGCAACCCCTCCCCCGCAGAAAACTCAATAGCATTTACTTCTTACTGCCTAGAAAATTAACTGTCCTTTTTACAGATTGAACTTAAACCAGAAGGGTTGAAAAGGTCTAAAACTTTAAGTATATATGGCTAATTAAAAAAGCTTTAAAACCTCTACAACGCAAAAAGAACTTCAGAGTAATATCAGATGTTAGACAGAAGACTGATAATGACTAACATTTATTTTCAATTATAGGAGATCTTACTGAAAACAAAAGCAAGATTTTTACAAGAGAAGAGTCAAGAGGTGATAAATTGGTGATGAAAAATCTTGAGACCCTTCAAATTAGACCCTCTTTTCTAGTGTAAATGAAGTCTCATACTCACGCTTTACTGTAAGAAAACGCCAATAACTGTTATTCTCAGTGACCTATTTCAAATTTTTGACATATATCTTAAAGTGCCTTAAGCTCATGGAATTTCCGCAGGTAAACCAACACTAGCTTAATTTATTCTTATATGGATGATATCAAGTAGTATAGCTATAGTAGACATTCCTAAACTAACAGTGGCAAAATGATTAATTATGCATTATGTCATACAGCATTTTCCATTGCAACAACAGCAACAATAATAATAATGGAAACTTTTTATTTTTTCATCCAAAAACATACAATTACAAACATCACTGATCAAGGTAATTTCCATTGGTTTTCCTATTTAACAAAATAAAACACACTGCTAACAAAATTAATAAAACGACAATAGTTAAGGGTTTGTCTATGGTTGGTTTCTGCGATAGAATATGTAGTATGTGCTGCGAACGATTATATAAGGGAGTTGGATTGAAAGAAAGCGCTAGTGTTTGTTGTCAATGTTCAAAGTGTTGCACATTTCACTGAAAGTAATACAATAATAATAATAATAATAATAATAATAATAATAATAAAAACAATAATGATATGTTAAAGCCGTCCTGGGTATGACGTTAAAATGCAGTTTCGAAGTGGGCGAATGAGGTTATCCTTTGCCACAACTACTTCCAGGTCAGCCTTGGGCAAGGTGTAGTACCTGTTAGCCATGGATGGGTGGAGCTCATGGGTCTTGGTTGGCAGTCCACCTAGGAGACGAAAAACTTTGAATAAAAACACAATTTTCGAGGTTTGAAATACCAAGCTGACGTCTGATAGGTTTATTTTTAACCTCTCATGGCCAGGTAGAGGTCTTCAGCTCTAATCAGCAATCTTCTTAGAGATGGTGTCTGGAAATCAATACTGGTGATAGTGGCACCTCATCAATCTGAGGTCGTTGGTTCACTGGGTAGTATTTCTAAGGAATTTGAAGATTGGATAGAGAAACTAGGAATTTATGTGAACATCGCATTAGTTCAGAAATCTGACTAGTTTGAAACAGCTAGAATCCTCTAAAAGGTACTGGACATGTGAAATGTGAAAGAAAGTTGTTGGCCCCAGGCTGTTTGTTATAGCTCGCCCAACAATAAATTATCGGCAATGCCACCGGCCATAGAGATAGCTATATTTCATGTAAGATATTATAGGAAGTGCGAAAATCTTAATTGTGGAATGAGTTTGCAGCATGAAGCAACTGGACCATAGCCCTGTAGATGTAAGTCTTATTGTAGCCCTGAAGGTGTCCCAAGAGCTTGAAACGCAAGGTTGATGTCTGGTGGCGTTTGGTTTGTCTCATGGAAAGAATTGGCCTTTTAAGTCGTGATTAACAATCAAGACTTTTATGTGCTCTGCATTGTTTCTACTTCTGACTACTTCTTACTTATTTTTTCGTGTTTTGATATTTCTTTTCCGATTCTTCCTCAGTTATTGAGACTGCATCAGACTCATTTGATAATGCTTTCGACAAGTATCATATTGCTAACGTCTTTGTCTTTGGAAACTTTAATGCTTTTCATTTAACCTAGTTAACTCATTTAAATAAGACTGACATATCAGGAAATGCTACCTAAAACATCGCTTTTGCCCATGATGTTATGGAGGTGTTTCATTTTCCTACACAATTATCTGATTAAAATTCAAGAGACCCTTTGCTTTCAAGGTCTCTTTTTGATTTCTCTTCCTAAACATTGCACAGTTCCATCTTTACGTCTTTTTTTTATCTTACACGTATACTGTTACTGCTAAGGTTAACGTAACTATTTCAAATCTCATTGACAAAATAATCATCTTCAGACTTTTAAATTTGAATTGGTAAAAATGGAAAATATTTTATTAATTACGTGGTAATATGCCATAAGATTCAGTCTTTGGCAAATAAGCTTCTGGTGCTGTAAATTAATCTACAGAATAGGTACTAGTTGATATTGAAACATTTGCACCTAGTTGTAGTCACAGAGTCAAAGCATGTTATCCAACAAGTTTTAATGTTCATTGTTCTTCTGCCGTTGCTCTATAATTATTTCTATGTTTAGTTTCAACATTTTCGAACTGACGAGTCTCCGGGGTATTTTTTGACTGTTAGTTATATTGTAAAAAGATAACGTGTGATGATAATTTCATTTCTATTTCTTTTAAAAACTTGCTAGTCGTGATTTCTGGAAGGTTTCCAATTGTATTTTACATTCTGGAAAGTCACTTTATTCTCCATCTTTTGATGGTATTAGATTTTCTATGTTCTTTAGAGGAAAGACTAATCTCAAAGGTAAATTGTTCTCTGTCAATTCTACTCTAAACAACAGTGATGAATGTTTGGCCAGATTTCCCTTCAAAAACTGATCGCATGTTGGATTCTTTTCATAAATCTAAGATTACGTTTCAAGATCATCTATGGACTTAAGCTATCTAAAATTTAAGGTGTAGATTTATTTACTGTAGTTATCTTGAAAGATTGTGCTTCTGAGATATCTTCATTACTGTCCAAACTTTTCAATCATTGCCTATTGGAGTCTTGTTTCCCATCTTCCTGGATGGTTTCTAATGTCGTAACTGTCTTATAAAACGTAGCTGATCTGACTAATCTTGGCATATATTGACTTGTAAGTATTGTTTTCGTCATGAGTAAGTTCTTTAAACAATTTATAAAAAATGTACTGCTGGAATTCCTGAAGCACTATTTTTTTGTTGATGTTTAATACATATTTACAGAAACTCTCTACACTGGTGACATTTTGACTGAAATCACAAAAAGTATCTATAAATTCACAAATACATCTAATGGAGAAAGTGCTATAGCTCTGAATATTTCTAAGGCATTTAATAAGATGTGCCATGCCGGCTTTCGTTATAAGCTTTTGGACTATGCAGTTCGTCAAAGGGTTTGGTATCATTCAGTCCATTTTTTCAGATCATAAAATGTGTGTCATATTAGATGACATTACATCTGTTGATCTGTATTCAATTAACAGTGGCGTTCCTCATGATTCCATTCTTTGCCCAACCCTCTTCCTTCCTTACATTAATGATCGCAATTTACTTCACTTTACCTACATTTATGCTAATGATACTACCTCTAAAGTCTGGCATTCGATAAAAGGCAACTTAGCAGGACACAGTCAAAATTGCAGATTATTTAGGATCTAACATCCAGGGTCTCAGAGGATGGGGAAGGATTTTGCTAGCTTGTTTTGATGCAATAAAGACACACTTGATTCTCTTCAATAAAAATTGGAGTCCTTGTCTTCCTACAATATTCATCAACAATCATTCTGATGATATTAGCCGTAAAGATGTTACTTCTACTTTTTGAGGAATGTGCATTAGTTGGGATGCTTGATTTGTCATTTTCTTTAAGTCTTTCTTGAGGTTTTAATATTCAATCTATTGGTTAGAGTTTATGTCTAAAAAGGTTTTGTTCTTTGTATCGTGCAAGAGGTTACCTTAGCTCTGGGGCTATCTTTTATCTCTATCAATCTGCCATCCATTCTCGAATGGAGTACTGTTTTTAAATCTGGACAGGTGGTTCCTGATCTCAGCTTGATGTTCTTGAACGGAGGCCTATTGGTAACTTTAGGTTGACATTTGTTGCTACGTTTTAACCTTTATCGAAAGAACATGATTTGTCTTAGTGTTTTCCATAGATATTATCATTTTACCTCAGTTTGTTTCATCTCTTGTGGCTCGTTTTTTTGAACATCTTCATCCTTATTCAGCTGTTGCCCCTTGTTGTAATAAATCTTTCTAAGATTCTATTTTCTTTCCCCAAACAGCTAGGTTTTGTAATTTCTTTGCTTCTAAGTGCTTTTCTTCATTATTTGATTTAAACATTTTCAAGTTTAGGATCAACATTTATCTTTTGACGAAACTCTTATCTCTTGTTTTCACTTCTCTTTTATTACTGAATTGTACTTTTGTTAAAGGAAAGTGTACAAAAAACATTCATATGCAAGGAAAAAGTGGATATGATGCCAGAAATAACGCTCTCGTTTTTTAAGATTTTGCTTAAAGAAACTAAAGAATATATATATGTTAAAGTATATCAATGTATGTATAAGTATATATATATATATATGTTGAAATATTGTGATCTACATTCCTTTGAGTTATTTTATTAGAGTGAACCAACTTTTTTTCAACAGCTGCCAAATAACTTTTTCAATTAAAATTTTTTCACTTTTAAAGTGAAAGTAGAGGGCAGATAATAAAAATGGAAATGTTCTTACATCTTACAATGATTGTGACAAGGAGATTTGACGAAGAATTTCAATGACCTCGCAAGCACTGGTAGGATTTCGAAAACTGCTGGATAGCAGCTTCATAAATTAAAAAAAAAAAAAGTTTGTACATACGTTATCTTTAGTGTCTTACTATATGCGGTGGAAACTTAGACCAGGGAAAAACAAGTAACGAGGATATTGGGAGCAGTTCAGAAGCGTCGCTGTCCCGACTTTCTCACTATCACATGGTATGACCGAGTAATGAATGTGGAAGTGACCAGCAGAAACCAAAACCAAATTGCGACAAAAGATCATCAAAACGAAGCAGCTGGTTTGTTTTGAGACACAGAATGAATGAATGATGAAGTATTGATGAAGATGGGAGCTCTGGGAATGATGGATAGAAAATGATGAGTTGAGAAAGCAAGAAGACTATAGATTGGTGACATCAGGAACTGAACACAGGTGCGCTTTGGCAAGGCTCTTAGGGTGGCTGACGACAAGCAAGCTTTGAAGCAGATGATAAAGAATCTATCAGACACCAAACGGACCGATAGACTCAAAGTCAGATCATATTTAAAAACCTGGTATTATTATTATTTAGTTTAAATTTCAGTTTTAATTTCGTTAAAGTACCAATAAAAACACTGAGACAACAGGTATGTCTTATTTAGCAGAAAATTGTAGCATTTTAGCTTCAAACAAAAAGAGACTGCTAACATTATCTCCAATAAAAGTATTACTAGTTAAAAAATATTATGTTTAATGCATAGTTTTCATGCTCACAGTTCAATACAGTGACCTTACATTCAACGCTATTAAAATACAGCTATCTAATTGACAGGGACTTTATGTCAGATATTTATTATGGACAGGTCAAGAGAACCTATCTTGATTCCAATAGTAGCTTTAAACCCCAAAACAAATTAAGGAATTTACAACACATCGATTGGTATCAGAGAAAAAGGTAGGTCACTGGATATATAGACTGATGATTTTATTAGTTAATCAGCTCTTATACTTTAAAACGACTAAAAATAAGACTGGGTGGCTCTCATCAACTAATGTTAAATGGGAGACAGGCTTTGAATTGTTTGCAGCCAATGAGCTTAAAGAACTTAAAGAAAACCCACAAATACTATTTTCAGATTGAAGGAAAAGATAAAAGCTTGTTAAGCTATTATTTTAATTTATTCTGGCCTTTTTCTTGGTATCCAGGCTACCTGTGAGATAACACAAGGTTGAAAGAAAAGGGAAATTCTAGTTTTTTCCTTTCTATCAACCTATCGACATTGAAATATTCTACTATCTATTAAGACAAACAAAAAAACGAGACCAGCAAGAAAAACCACAAGAAAATCTTAAGGAACTGAAAAAACGTGGATAAACTTGAATTTTACTAGTTACCACAATTATTTAAGATAAACGTATTTACACAGGCAAAATGATGATAGGGACATGTTTATTTTCTATCTAAAAACGTATTTTGGTGTTATTGCAAGATAGGGTCATTAGTGAATCCGGAATCTAATCTGTTCCAGAAAGAAACTTCAGAAATGAAGAAACGAAGTCTTCCAGGGTGGTATTAGCATAAAACAAGCAAAAAGTCTGATATTTTTCACCAGAATACCAAGAACATCTGCATAGCCAACAAGTAGAGCCACAACAGACATACCACGATTAATAACTCTATAGAACACTTTTTAAAAAGTCCATAATTTCAACGTTTGTGAGGCAAGGGATATATGAAATTTTTGTGCATTAACATCTTAACATCATCAATAGCCATTTTTCAGGTATTCATTTCATAGTATGTTATATATATATATAGATAGATAGATAGGTAGATAGATAGACGTTTATATATATATATATATATATATATATATAGATAGATAGATAGATAGACAGATAGATAGGTAGATAGATAGATAGATCGATACATACATACATACATACATACATACATACATACATACATACATACATATGGTGAACGACAAAAAATCAACAAAACTTAGTTTAGAACTGTCATTTTTATGTTCTTACAATCGCCATCTAAACAAAATGAATATATTTCTCTAGCGTATCTAGTTATAACTAGAACAAACTACAAAAGACACAGCTTCAGTATGAATTTAAGGATGATTATTATCCTTAAATTACTAATAAAGCTGCGTTTTCCATCTGATGTCTCAATTTCAACGATTATCAACGGACGATACGGCAGCCAAGTCCTTTCCATTTTTCGTACATGTGAGAAGCTAGACAAGAAACATCGCAAGTCAACTCTGCACATAAATTTTCTGCAGAACTGCTTAGAACATGGATTTATTCCCAAGTTCCTGTATTTCAAAGTCGCTAACCAACATCTACAGCGCTCTACCACCTATGGACCATGTAGAAAGAAGCTCCTCACAAAATAACTACAACTGAAAAGGAACAAACTGAAGATCACAGAGACAAAGCTGAAGAACACCATGAAAGAACTTTAGATTGCAGTAAGATACGTAGATTTTATTCATTTAACATCTTTCATTACAAGTAATAACATCAAAACCACCCGTAGAACTGAAATTAATCAAAACCGAAAACTTGAACGTTTGAAACAGGAATTTTTAAGTAAAAGTATTAATCCTGATAAAGTCGTCTTTAATTATTTGCCCTATGTACTTAATGATATCGAAAAGAAAGTTCTCGTGGCCTTAAGTTTTGCGTTCGTCCGGATAAATTGGATTATTGTCAGACATTGACCCCATTTGAAAAACTCGCCAGAACACTTAAGAATCAACTTATTAATCGCAAAAGTAGTGTAGATTTCAATTATGTTAAAACTAAGTAAAAAGATATTGCTCTGTCCACTTATCAAAATTATTTCCGTCCTCTCAACATGAGTAGGGCTGAATTTTTGGCCCTTAAGAAACTGTCTAGGAATAAGGATCCTGATATCAAACGTCTCGACAGAGGCAATGGTATTCTTATTCTTAGTAAAATAGATTACATTAATAAAGTTGAACTTCTTTTATCGGACACGTGTAAGTTTAAGAAGCTTGATGACAATGTGTCAGATCTCTGTTGTAAAGGTGAAAGGCAAATTATTCGTTTTTTAAGGGATACTCTTTTAAAAAATAGATTCATTTCTGAGTCTGTCTGTTATGATCTTTCGCCTAAAGGGAATAAACCTGGTATTTTATATGGCCTTCCTAAGGTTCATGAGAAGATTTGTCCTGCCAGGCCCATTATGTCAGCTATTGGAACTTATAATTATGGTTTAGCTAATTTCTTGGCTCTCTTGTTGCATCTTCTTACTAGTAATCGGTTAATAGTTCTTTCTCTTTCGTTAATGAAATTACCAACACTAGTTTTTCTCATAGTACTATCATGGTCAATTTTGATGTTTCTAGTCTTTTTACTAACATTCCTCTTGATGAAACTATTAATATTATTTTAGATCAGGGGTGGGCAACTTTTCCAGAGGGTCGACCAGATCCTTCAAAAATTTTCTTCACGCGGGCCAAAGGTAATAAGAAAAGAAAGAGTGATAGTGATAAATAACAACGATAAACTTGGAGCAATTAGAATGTATTTTGTAACTTTGGTTAAACGTAACCAAACTATGCTAAACAAAACTAAACAGAACTCACAACTTAACGAAGAATAGTAATGTTTACAATGCTAAAAGCTAGTTTTTCAGTCTTATGTCTTGGAATTTCTAGTGAGATATCTGGCATTGTTTTTCGTTAACTACTTTGTTAATGTCAGGTCTGATAGAAGAGTGCGAAATCCTTTACTGCTTTAAATGCTTTTAAATTAGTGTCTGACAGCTGAGCCCTGTACTTTGTCTTAACGTGCTTTATTTTGGAAAAAAATTGTTCGCAGCAGTAAGTGCTCTCGAAGTAGTTCACACACCTTGTTGCCAATTCTTTTATGTTGGTCAAACCCTCTTCCTTTGCTACATTGAGCTGATAAAAGCGGAGCAGGTTGATTTCTGAATGAGCATTATTTAGTTCAAAATTGCTTTGCATGTCAAGACGTTCGAGTTGAAATTTACTTGAAAAATCGTTTATGTTTACTCTGAATGGATCAGCAAATAATTGAAATTGGTTTTCGTTCATCATAAAATCCTGAAATCGGGATTCGAATTCTGTTGATAACACTTTTATGCAGTGTGCATATTTATCAAATTTCACTTGGGAAATTTTCACTCTCGATGTTAGAAGTTCAAAATGAGATGTGTCCTTTGTACTGAGCTGTTCCAAAAGTATCTTCAGTTTTCTTTCAAAGACCAAAACATGCTGAAACGTTTTGTTACATAGCTGATCTTTGCCTTCAAGCTTGATATTAAGGTCAGAGGGATAACATGTCAAATCTGTTAAAAATGCAAGGTCATTGAGCCAGTTATCGTCGCTGAAAAACGAAATGTCCTGCTCTTTTCCATCCATAAATTCACAAATTTGTTCTCTTAACAGCCAGAATCGTTTCAACGTAGCTGATCGACGTAGCCAACGAACATTAGAAAAGAAAACAACATCCCCAAATTCTATTTCCAAGTCATTCAATATTTCCTTAAATTGGCGGTGGTTGACAGAATGAGATCGAATGAAATTTACAGCTCTAACATCAGGTTTTATGACATCTTCAAAACCATGAACTTTACAGCACAAATTTTCTTGATGAATGATACAGTGGTTGACCAGCGCATTGCATGCATCTAAATTTATTTCTTCTAAAAAGACTTTTATGAAACTTTTATGCTTACCAACCATTGAAGGTGGCCCATCAGTGGTTATTCCACATAGTTTTTCTTGTCGAGTTTGTATTTATCAAAGAGAGTTATCACCTTATCTGCAACGTCTTTTCCAGTTGTTGTCCCTTTCAAATGACACATTTATTAGGAGTTCCTCTGTCACCTCGAATTCGTTTGTAACAACTCGAACAAATACAGCGAGTTGTACTGTGCCTGTAATATCTATGCTTTCATCCCAGTGCAATACTAAAATCAGCGCACTGTCCGACCAGCTTTTCCAATTGGTTCTCAATATTCTCGTTCATTTCTTCTATTCTTCTTGTGACAGTGCATCGAGAGAGGCTGATGCTTTCGATATCCTTTTTCTTTTCTGGGCAAACTTCACCGACAAAAATTGTCAAGCAATCCTTTACAAACGTTCCGGCACTGAACCACTTTCCTTTTTATGCAATCAGTTCTCCAATCTTAAAACTTACTTTAATTGATGTCTCTATATCTTTTTTTTGGCCGTAGCAAAAAAGCTTTGCTGGGTTTCGATGGATCTTTTGAGGATTAGCTGCTTCTCCTTTTATATCTGCAAATATATATATATATATATATATATATATATGTGTGTGTGTGTGTGTGTGTATGTGTGTGTGTGCAAAATATTTGCAACCGCTAGACAAGTATATTTGCTAACAAAAAATTATATAATTTTATGGCCTCGCGGGTCATAATGCTTCGATTGAGAATTTTTCTATAATAGATATTACTTCTAATGAACTCGATTTACTTATTCACGAGAGTTTGCTTATCCTCAGAGACCGATCCACGCTCAACCAGTAAAATTCCTCGATATTTCTTTGCCTTTTCTAGTCCTTTTAGGATTCCTTTTGTTTATCACCTCCTCGTTATCTTCCCCAATCGGCAATTACCGCCTGTTTACTTAAGTTAACCGATGTTTTAGGTAATTTATTTCACCCTGGTTTTCATACATATACCCTAAAAATTCTGTTCCCACTATTAGCTGAGGATGGGACAAGCTTAGCACACATTTAGACTTTTTAAAATTATCTTACTAAGGTTAGTAAATATAAAGTTGCACTTTAAGTAACATTAAAAAACTAAATGCATCAGCTAGTAGTCTACAACACAAACTTAAAATTATTTTAAATGTTTTATTACAAAAACTAAAAGATTTAGCTGATGATGGATAATATGGTATTCATTTTATCAACATCGTGATGAAAAGAGTAATCTTATTATAAAAGTAGAAAATAATCAAAGACAAGAAATTAAAGCAAGTTATAGAAACCTATTAAATACGAATTTTTAGATGACACGATAACAAAAGAAAAGACAAAAAGTGCCTCCATGTTATGTCTGAAAAAGTATTAACTGATCATGAAGAGAATTGTATTCAAGTTAATGAATGACAAGCAATTAAAATACCAACAAAAAACGATAATGTTTTACAATTCAACAAATTTTATCAACAACTACCAGTAACATTTGTTATTTATGCTAATTTTGAGGCAATACCAGAAAAATACAGAAATCTCAACGCAGTAATGAGAAATCATATACTGAATCATATCAAAAGCAAACAAACTGTGGTTAGAGTTTTAAACTACTCTGCTATAATGAGAAATATATCAAACCATTACTTATCTATAGAGATGAAATTTCCTCCTTTAACTTAATGGAAAAAATGCTACAAGAATTATATAATGTAAAAATGTAATAAAAAAGAATGCAACAAACCATTAAAAATAGTAATAAAACGAAGAAGACGATTTTCAAAAAGCTAATGAATGTCATATTTATGTTGAAAATATTCTGAGAAAGATATTCGAGTTGGGGACCATTTGGCATATCATAGGAAAACAGGGAGGATTAGCATATCAAGAATGTAAATTAAAACCAAAAATTGAACCAAATAGAATTAAAATAAAAGTCATATTCTACAATTTGAGAGAGTATTCTAGTTATTTCATAATGCGAAAGGTTGCCCGAATAGCTAACAAGCACATATACAAAGAAAGGAGAAGACAAACAGGTGAACATCGATGTGGTACAGAATAATATGGAAAAGTATGTGGCTATTATGTCAGGTTTTCATTTAACATTCATTGATAGTTTCCAATTTATTAGTTTAAGTCCGGAAATATTATTTAGCAATCTACCAAAAGAAGCTTTCAAGTATACGTCTAAAGAATTTTTAAAATGAAAAATTACAACTGATGGTGAGAAATTTAACTAATATAAGACGGATATCAAAGTACAGTTCCCAACTATATACAACAAGTACAACCAACAAGTATAACCTCTTGTTGCATTTAAGCACCATCTAGAAAGCAACAAAGAAACTAATAAAAACGCCTTAAGAAAAGTAAATTAAATGAAGGAACATATTGAAGAAATTACTGTCGAAAAGCTTACGGTAGTACTTAGTACGAATGCAAGAGTAAAAATGATTACTGAGTCATGCCTCGAGGACTATCCAGCAACATATATTGCATCTTTGTTTAAATGTTCAGTAACATCAGTTGATGTAGCAAGAAGATTTTGCACGCATATGCAGCTGCTCAATGATAGACCGAAAATTTTTTCTGAATAATTTTAAAGAAAAAAAAGAATATATATATACATGTATATTGTTGCAATGCAACAATTAAAACCTATAACGTCAATAACTTTTTGTTAAACATATTGTTTAAGCTTTCATAAAAACTTGTACATTTGTTGTACATAGCTAAGTATAAACGTCTCAACATATTATAGTCGAATTTCAAATTCAACGAACTGTGTTATTTCAATGAAAACCGATTAAGTTTTAGAATTAATTTGCTGTATTTGTTGTATGAAAAAAATGTATATACGTATTGCATGTTCTTTTCAAAAAATCTTTAAAAATCCCATATTTTTCACTAGTTTCTACAAAAAAATTCCGTATTTTATCCCATATTTTCCCTCTTAAAACTCTATATTTATGTTAAAAAGGTATCTTAAAAATCCGCTCTTTAGTGATGAAAATATTAACGAAGCAAAGGAAATGGTATCCAAATGGACACTTTGGTCACACCTTGATGTGCTGGGTGTCACTAATGATCTGGTACTCTTATTCCATACCTACAGAATATATGGGACAAAACCACTACCTCGAGTATTCACATCATCAAAGGCTGCGCTAACCATCCACAAGAGGAAACAAACACCTAGAAGATGAACTCAAAAAGTACAAATCTTATCACATTAGAGGGAACCCCGTTAGAAAATGTGAACACCTTCACCTAACTTGGCAGCATCTTTCAGAACCAAGGAAACATTGACGCACTGTCTTGGCACGGTTTGCCAATGCAAGAACAGCATTCTTGTCCTGCTGGCTCATTTGCAGGCCCTTGTTTCCTTGCCATACTAAACGGTGAAAAATACTCCTATGGTATTTTCTGGCCCACCACCTTCCATATTTCCATCAAAATATGTTTCTGCAGCTAAATTTTTGAAATATGAAACTGTTTTGAATGGCTCTGTTCTTGCTTTACTGAATTCTTGATAATATGAAGATAATTACTTAATTATTCGGTAATTAAAACAATTTCCCAGTTAGTCTACAAATATCAAATTACCATACTATCGATACCTACCTGTATACAAAATTTCATTACAACATCTTGAGAAACCAATTCGTGCGACCAATTTAACTACTGAATCAACCCTTGACCCCTTGTGATTGAGGTATTGGATAGAACATAGATATTTGCGTGTGGAACGGTCAGCTATGTCCAAACTTTGACAGAATATAGGCCCTCTAGCTCGCTTCCCTCTCCAACAGGACAACAAGACCTTTATTTTTTTTCCATGGATGCTTTTACACTTTTTATCGACCTGTGTCTTGTGTTATTGTACTCTTTTACCAATTTAGGTAGCATATCAAGATGCTGTGTGTTATCTTGGACAGTGAATTGCTTTAACACCTTGGTTTTAATTGTTCTGTTCCATCACTCAACAACAGATTATTTTTCCTCATTCTCAGTTGAGTACAGGTGTACACTATGTTCCTCTAATATATCTTTCAAGTGTTTGTTATAAAGTGTGAAAATCGACCAAGATAGATAGATAGATGTTATAAAGCTCTTTATCCTTGTCAGTCTAAAGGTACTTAATAATTCTATCTTATTCAAAGACAGTTTGAAATGCTTTGGTTATAGTTACACCTTTCTTATCCGTTAAGGCAACAATCCAACCAAACGTGGAAAAAAAACATCAATAGTCATTAAAAGATATTTATAGCCTTTATTCCATTTAATAAATTGTTGCATGTCAACTAGATCAGTTGCCCAAAGCTCATTAACGTGATTCACAATATCACACTTCCTAGTATAATTTCGTTTTATGGGTGAATGTTATTCCTCAGCTAGTTTCCCTTGCCAGTTTCCTTCACTCGACGGCTTTTTCGTTTTTTGACTTCATTCCCAATACCAGTTTTTGTTTTGCGTTTATAAAATTTCATGGTAATATAAGCCATTTTGACATTTTACCCTAAAAGATCGTATCTACCGACTTAATCATTTTCTCATCGCATTTCCATGTACTCTTTCCCATATCTTAGCAAATATCGTGTCCTCTGCTATTTTGTCAACGTCATTATAACTGTATATGTCATTTGGTTACCTCTGCATTATATTTATTATACTGTAACTGTTAATTAAGCGGATTGTACGGATCCAACTATTTATAATTTGCAGGTGTTCAGCCAGCTTTTGGTATTTGTATTTCACCTATCATTTTATGAATATCAATCGCACTATCTAGCTGCTTTACGAACTTGCTCTTCCTTAAACAACATACTGCACATGTTAACATAAGCATCAAATTACCATTATTAGAAGTCTCGTATCATTCATTCAAATTACTAGTTTGTTTTTTAGACTTTACGCAACGGGAATATTCTGGGGCGTTATGGGGCGGCCTATCCCATTTTCAAGGTGAAGGAGACCTCCAGTCAAAAATTTGAATAAAAATTAGAAATATAAAAAGTTCAAGATTATTTTTAATAAATAAATTCCAAAACATAAAGAAAACAATATAAAACATTTTTTTGAAATTAAAAAAGTTTATTTACTATCAAATAATCTCCTTAACCGTACCAGTCCTAGGTAGTTTAGTGGTGAGTATCCCCACCTGTCACGCGGAAGACCAAGCTTCGGTTCCCCGCCGGGAAGAACTTCTTTTTTTTGTTTTTTTAAGCTTCTCTTTTTGCCAATGTATTGCCATAGCATTTTTATTTGAAATTATAACATTATCTTTAGTAAGATTGCCAATGTTTACATTACCTATTTTTTCACACCCCAAGTGTCAAGGTAGTTGCAGTTCTTTGAACTGAAATGGTCTTCCATCGCATTTCTAATCGAGCAATACCTTACAATTATCTTGGCAGGGCCTTTTTAGCCTACTAGATTGCACTTTTTTATCTGAATAACGCCGGGTACTTCTGCTAGTACACACACACACACACACACACATATATATATATATATATATATATATATATATATATCGTCGACATCGATATTATGGACAATCCAAGTAAAATGGATATAAATTTGATGATGGGAAATACACAGAATTTATGATCAAAGTACCATGTTTTACAAATGAATATATAGTTGAGACTCATCACGGAGACAAAATCGTTTAGAAAGAAAAAACAGACAAATTAACTATCGATCTGTTAACAAAACGGTGGAACTCAAAGAAACGGTATTCATTCACAGCAAGTAAAAACATTTTACGATTTGAATACGCTCAGTAACATATCTCCACATAATTTTCTAAAAAACGAAATTGCTTGGAGGTCAGATCTATTACACAAATGAAAAAGATTCATTGAAAAGATTGGTGTTACTAACGGGGTGTAGAATAGCTCGGAACTCAAACGGTACATAACAAAATGAGGTATGAGGAATGCTCGATCATCTGCTGAATTAAATATTATTACGAACACTCCGCATGTTAGGTATGTTTATAAGCATTTAGTTACAATTTATCTGATATAACCAGAGGTGTAGACAATATGATTGTCCGTACAAATATCATAACATCAATCGCTTCTGGTATTCAGTTTGATGTGCTTTACCATTTTAGTGTCGAGGGACGTCCATTGACTTACCCGTTTCGTGTCGAGCAAAAACCACTTTTATTCAATAAAATTAACACTACAGTGAAACCTGTGTATAGCGGACACCATCGGGACCGGGAAAAAGTGTCCGCTATAGAGAGGTGTCCGTTATAAAGAGCTTTGTCCTTTTCAGGCAAAGCTTCTGTAATACAAGCTATGTATGGGCTTCTGAGTCAGTTTTAAGACTTAATTAAAGGATTAGGGCACTAATAAAAACAATCATCATGCTTTTTTAAGCACATACGTATGTCTACTTATGTTTTCTTAGAAAATGAGAAAATTTTACTTTGTTTATATGAACCTATTTTCAAGCTTCCAACTTTACTAATCGCTTCAGATATTAATCCACTCAAATGCTCATCATTTTGACTTTGAGAAAATAGAAGCAGCTCTTCAAGGCTATTTAAAGCGTCAGTAGTTGTCATTGTTGATTTTACTGTTGAGTTAGTATCATCAATGTCTGATTCATCATCACTAGAAGTTTGTGTAGCAGCTTCTTTTTCCTTCATAAAATCTGAAATCGCTTCTTCTCTAGCGGTTTCTCGCCAGTCCACAAGGTTG
>RDPX01000457.1:303866-318742 GCA_003991215.1 Morbakka virulenta | reverse complement strand
TGTACAGCATACCTATCCCACTGATTGTAGATAAAGAATTGGCAAAGATGGAGCATGAATCTTTTGCTAGAGGTTATCATGCCTACATGTATATTTGGAAGACTTTCATGGGAGAGGTATTGAAATGTGTAAGAGAACCAACTAACATAGAAGATAAAAATGCTGTTGCCATTATTAGAATAAACTCGACTGAGGAGAAATCCATCGTTGCACACATCCCAAAAATTATTTCAAAAGAGGTATCCAAATTTCTAACAATTCCTCGTTGTTCCCTGGAAGCAGAAGTTGCTGGTAAAAGAGTAAATCGTGGAGGTGGATATGGAGTTGAAATCTTGGTTACATACGGATTTTATGGTCCGGAAAAAGCTATAGAGTGGCTTAAAAGAAGGATAGACGTGGTTCAAAAGGAATTAGAGAGTAGTGTTTAAAAATGTCTGAAATAAAAAAAAAAGAACGAATGTCGTGTTTTCTTGATTTTTGTACCGTCCGCTATATAGAGTTTTTTTTCCAAGCAGACCCTTCAATCGGGACCGTAAAAGAGTGTCCGTTAAACAGAGGTGTCCGCAAAAAGTGTCCGCTATAAAGAGGGTTTTTTATAAGGATTTGACCGCATTTCATTCGGTTCCTAAAAAAATGTCCGCTGTAGAGAGGTGTCCGCTATAAAGCATGTCCGCTATAGGCAGGTTTCACTGTAGTTCAATTTGTGATTTACGTATACACAAGTATTGCCAATAGTGTAAATAGATCAATTAATCTGAACAACATACCAGTTATAATCATATTATTGATCAAGGAAAGTTAATCTACTTACATAATATATAATGAGAAGGACACATGAAAGAGATTTTTTAACTGGTGAGATCATGTGGTTTTATCAAAACATTGGTAGAAAAATTGACCCTGTTACTTGTGAACCAATCCACCAAATCCAATGCCAAAGATGACTAAATTCTATAGACAACTAATGGAGTACAGAACTGGATTCTCTCAGAAAGAATTTGCACCAACGCTTACATTACACATATCCAAAAATCTTTATGGTACCATGTACTTTGACATTACCAAGAAAGAGAGTAAAATTAGAAACGCTAATACTAGCCTGTCTTTCAGATACACCCTCACAGGAGCAGCGACTAGTAAATATCATAGATTTGCCTTTGCATATGTTTATCCTGGTCCTTCGTGAAGAAGAGGTATTTACCGATGTTCGTGATAGCAAATTTGTACTTTTTAGATAAAATCATTTAATTTATTAAATTGTACATAGTTTATAATTTTCGAAACTAATCTAATATTTTTATATACATGACTGAATACTTTAGTTTTGGTGTGTCTTTAACCGACAACGCGAAGAAAAAACTAGCTGAAGCAATTACGGATAAGGCACCCGTTGTACTGAAATTATCTCATAGTGAATTGAGCGAACGTGACACACTTTTTCTTACAAAAACTTAGATTAAACGAACACAAAAAGATAAATCTGCAAACAAGGGCCTGAACCTAAAACTTTTAAAGACAGGTGTTCAACATATTGTTAGAAAATTTGGTAGCATTTTCACTCCTCTCATGAGCCTTGGAACAAAAATGCTACCAACGGCGACAAAAGCTGTGTCAAAAATACTATCTGGATTAGCAACTGGCGGTGTTCAAGCCCTTGGATCACTAGGCCTTAACAAGCTACTCGGATCAGAAAAACAGATAGGTTGTTTCTTGATTCCACAAGATTTGGAGGGTTTTTTTTGTTTTAAAGTCATTTTTCCCCAGTAACTGGGACTCAGACGGTGCCCTTCATTGGGATTTGGATTTGGCAGTGACTAATTTCTTGGTTCTATGCCCTTCCTGACGCCAGTCAAAGGCTTTTGTTTTTTGTGAAGTTCCAAAGTCTCCCGCTCGGGGAATCGAACCCGAATCGTTTGGTTACTGTGCAGTTGCACTAACCATTTAGCCACGGCTCCTCGTTTCTTGATTCCACAAGATAAGATCGATAAATTAAACTTAAAAACCTACTAATTAAGAAACAGCAAGAACACATTATGACAGTTCTTTATGCTGGTTGTCAACTAGTGATCAAACAAAGATAAAAGGAACCAGAGTTCCATGTAATTGTTTAAGAAAAAGATCTTGTAATGGGTCAAGATGCTGCTACTCTAAAATTCAAAAATGATAAATATCTCGATAAGGACACTAGAGGGATGATAAAATGTGGGATTATTATGAAAAATAATTATCCTTTTGACCTTTAAAATCCTCGGGGATTTGATTCATCAGCAGTATATTACGAATATTTACGAGTGCATGTAATATGACAATCTATGTGAAACGCTAATATAGGAATACTATACAAGATATTTTACGATAGTATAAAAAATAGACCGTGGTAGTTCTTCAGGAGCTGTAAATGATAGTTCAACAAGATAAGTATAGAAATTATATGATCAAACGTTGTATGAAAACCATGCTGAGCAAACAACTATAGCTAACCAACAAACAATATGTACTAAAGTAAACAAAATTAATAATCGTTATTATCTTAATTTTAACGGTAGTCAGTTAATGATAAGTGATATCAATTTTAATGTTTCTAGCAATTCAAACACTTATCCAGCTCAAGATTTTGTCGATTATTTTATTGTTTATAAATCGAACTCATTTGGTGGTACATAATGGGCTAGAAATGCTTTGTTCGGTCACGGAGACCAAGGGTTTGATAAATTAGTGGTTTTCTCACCAACAGGTCATTTAATTGTAGATGGTACAACAGATGATCATATCGTCATTGGACCATGTAGCTTCAATGGAAAAACACCAAATGAAAATTACCAAACTAAAGCAGATTCTGGTGAACTTCATAAATGGTGTTGTTTACCTATTCATTAGGACGTACCAGCAGGAGCAAATATAGCTAGTGTTTAGAGCGATGGAAAATATTATGTAACTTTACTGCAAGAGCATCACCAGGATCATATCAAATAATATTTGGTGATGAAAATTCAAATGCTTTTGCTGGAGTTGTAGGGTCGATAGCTTTTGGGGGACTTTATAAAAAATTTATTTCAGATGTCAGTCTTAAACTACATCATCCTGTTCTATGTCAAAACTGGTATAAAATTGATTACGATCCGATAACATTAGGTTGAATTATAAACACTATATATAATAAATCTTCAAAATTATTAGAAATATTTCAAAGATAATTTTCATATCATAAAAGAATTTTATCCAACAATTGAGGTTCAGATACTAAAAAGTAATATGATTTAACAATTAGTATACTGGATAAAATAATAATTATCGATTCTATTCTAGTAGAGTACTATCAAGAAATTGGTTTCATCAAGCCTGGTGATAGTTGTTGTACGCATATTCTAGAACGAATATTTGGAAGCATAAGATGTTGTCATTAACATAGTACATTTAACAAAGCTCTTGGTCTTTTTTGCTCTAAATATAAAAAAGTTCGTAGGTATTGTTGTGTTATACCTGAAAATATAATACCAACTCGTTTTAAAAAAATCATCATTGATAGGACATAATTCAGGTTTTTTTGTGAAGCATATTGAATCCTAATAAATATTAATGTTGTTACATTTTAATAATTGATTCAATTTAACATCAATCAAACATTAAACTCTGTTCCAGTATTTTTGTTTGTTGATGGTTTTTTTCAGTTTGCTTACAAGTATTTTCTTATAAGACAAATCAAGCATTTTATACAATTGTTTTAGGGTGTATTCTTTATTTGTCAATTTTTCTGATTTTCTGAGACTTATAGAACTATTTTCTCGATTTCCTTAAATATTTTTAGTATTTGCGTCTTTTGATTCGGATGAATTTTAATATTGTATTATTATTTATTTCCGATATTAAATTTGAAAAATGATACTTACGTTGGTAGACTGTTTTTTGTATTTTAAAACTATAGGCATAATGGTCAATATATTCAGTTGAGAACCACCTTTTAAGACACATGCATATTTTCATCATTAATCAGTTCTTGTTTATCACAACAAGAATATTGTTGTTTTTTTACTAGATTCTTGTATTTGTTCATTACAAAACAACATGTGTATTCTCCTAGATCCATGAGTGCTTTGTGTAAATGATCAATACATGACTTCTCAAAGTCTATCAGTAATATTTATCAGTAATATTGTATCAGCAATATTAATTATTACTATTAGCTTAGAAATATAATTTTAAACGTTCTAAAAATGAATCCCATGAAAACTGTGTTGTAGCATGACATCATGCCTCTATATGACTTTAAATATACTATATAAAATCATAACATACGATACAGCAACACATTTCTTATTTGATTGTTAATTAAAGTGGTAGACGTTAGCATCTTGAGGTGATCTCATTGACAAACTGAACCGGTAAACTTTTTAAGTAAGCCTTACTACAAATTTTCCTCACGAAGTTTTACAATATGTGATTGTATGATAAATATTTTAAATATTATATTAGTATTTTATAAATTATATATGAGTGCTCAAACTACTTTAGCGCAGTGAGCTCAGTATTATACATTATCGTCCACATTATACATATAGATACACTCAATCTGCAGATTGAGTATTTGAGCACTCTGACAGGATCCCACAGTAACTCTTTAGGCTGTGTTTGCTCCGGCCACATGGCCAGAGAGTTATGTATCAGAGTGATGTCTCTGAAGCTCTAAGCTGCACTGATGAGCCCACAAAGGGCGAAACAGTACTGTCTGCAGATTGAGTATATTGGCTTTAAGAGCAGCTAGAAACTTCTGCTAACCTTGAACACAATGCAAGTTTAATTATGCTTAAACATTTTAAAGGGGAAATCCTTAGTTCTGGGGTTTTGGACACCCAATGAGATTATGTAATCATCAGAATTTTTAGCTGAACGAGCTAAAAAAATAAGAAACAGAATCTCTAAGTGGGGAAAAAGAAAACTATAAGTTCTATCAAAACTATTTTTTCACCAATTTAAACAGCTTTATTTAAAACATTGATTTCTGAAAATCATATCATTCTAATGTTATGTTTTGGAATAACATGCGTTTAGAAAACGATTTTCTCAAAACCTCTAAACAAAAGTGGGGACATGAGAACAATTCTTTCCACTTCCATTCAAAAGAACTTCTTTTAATTAATAATATAGTTTACTCTTAAACTAGAAAAAATATAAGAATTTTTAACTTAAGTGAAGCAAAAAGAATCAAAATCTCCATTTGCTATTCAATACAGTAACCTCTGAAATGTATGATAAATTAATGGCATAGCACATTTGAAAAAATTTTCTTTACTTATGAAAAGGAGTGGGCAAAGAGCATTTATTGAAAATCCATGAAAATGCACACGCCCGGGTTAAGTACGGGCAGGAGGAAAAGAGTGCACCACGCCCTGAACTAACTTAAGAGGGCCCCCAAAAATAAATATTATGCTGCAATTTCATTTCAGAACCAAATGTTGTAAAGTGTAAACGTTTCCTCAGAGCTCATTGATAATACTTTATCTATATTCGTCTTCAACGAGGACTACATCTGAAAGTCCAAACAACGTGACAAGAGGTGCTGAATCCCCCATGACAACCTTGTAAATATATTTTTCTTCACTTTCCCTATCAATTTTCATGGCCGAATTTCAACTTCCACTGACAAGTTTGACATGTGATTCAAAGATTAAATACAAAATTCAACAGTGAACTCGGTGCAGTGTTGGGAAGCCAGCGTCTGTAACGGAATCATTTCAATGGAATTTACTATCTGTGGGGTAATATTGATAAATGATACTTGAACTTAAAAGAGACTTTTTAATCATGTATCACCAAAACCCCTAAAGTAACCAACAATGGGTGGGAACATTGTTCTTGAGTTGCCATCTGCTGTTTTCAGTTCAATAGTTAGAGAAAGATTTTTATTTTTGACAACACAACTGTGGTTTCGCTGATTATTTTGTGATTTCCAGTTATTCTTGTGATTTCTAGGATTTATCTTGGTATTTAATGATTTGATCGATTTTCTTATGAGTGTACGAGATTTTTTCAAGCGATATACCCCTCGATTCGAATTAGGCCTAAGGTTCTCTAACTTTTTATCTCCTCGACGCCCCGTTGAAGTTTCAACCTTTCTATTGACCTCAAGCTTTTAAATAAATGAAAGAAAGGTCAAAGCAAAATTCTTTGGTGATTGTGATGAGGAGGAGGAGAAGAAGCGAGAACATCAGATGTATAGTACTTCAGGGTTCTGGTGCCATTTTTTTACAAGAAATGAACCATAACATATGCATTCCCTAACTACGATACTAATTATCATGCAGTTGTATCATGTAATAATAACCATGATATTTATTGTCACTTCTTTTCATTTGTTTTCACTTGTTTCTTTGTTAAAAATTTTAAGATAGCAATTTATGGTAACGATTTCATGGAAAATAATTTATGAAATTCATCCGATAATTTTGCATCTTAACACTATAAAAAAAAGTATGCATCATATTTTTATATCATGGTAGTATTTTTTTATGTAATAAAGACAAATATTTAAGCATCTTGTAAATATAAAACGTTTAAGGATTTACGGTATGGAGGCTTCGCTATTGCTTAGACACCCTAGGTTGTATTTATTACAATTTTTTAATCAAATGATTTTCTCACGTTTGTCTCTCACAACATAAACAATAAAAAAGCTATAGATGTAAGAGCTTTATCATGTCACGAGTCGTAAGCTTTTCCCGAGCTACGTTTCGAGAGATTTCTCCCATCGTCAGACTGCCTGCCTAAGATTAAATTCAAAATTTAAACATAGTAAATTTCTTTGAAATGATTCCGTTACAGACGCTGCAGTCCCAATACGATGGGGGAACTATATCTCGAAACGTAACTCGGAAAAAGCTTAAGACACGTGACGTGATAAACCTCTTACACCTATGGGTTCCTCTGAGTCCATAAAGTACAGAATTTTCAATAAAAAAGTTGTCACGCTACATAAGTTGCTATTGTTTAATAAAAGAGTGATTTAATGTTCGGTATGTATAGCTTATTATTCCGTTGTATGATCCAGAGATAAGTTCAATGATATTTAAAGTTGGTTTGAATTCAAGATGTGTTTAGAGTCGTGACAATGCAATAATATTGGTAAACTTTATGAGAAATATTTGGGGTAAACTCTACTTGAAAGGTTTATCAGTTGAGTTTGTTAGTCATCTTATCCCAATCATCATCATCATCATCGTCATATATATATATATATATATATGTATATATAATACATAATATAATATATAATCTTATTATAATAATAACTGCATATGAATAAGGAAAAAGAAAGGACTTATTGTAATCCAAACCATCACGAGGCCTTTATTAACATGGAGTACAGTATTTTATTTGTCCTTTCTGTAATAAAAAATGGACTAATCTAATGAACAAATGCAAGAACCTCTAAGTGAACAAAGTTGTTGAAATAAACCATTACTAACTAATGAAGATGCTATGGTTGTTTGTGTTTATAGTGGTTCCCCTCATAGGTATGCTCATTGGATTGAATATATTGATTTTCATGAAAATATATATAAAATAATGAAAGTATCAATCTACCGGTGTTGGTAATAGGAAATTAATATTTACAATCAATTTGATAAACAATATTCAGTTTGACTCCAATCAAAGAGACACAATATTGAAAGCATTTGAGGAGATTGAACAATTACTTTCAAAAGTATAAAAAAATAGGAGAATGATTAATTTATAGTATAAAGAAGGTGTATAAAATGCTAGATTTACCTTATGAGAATATTCAAGTGAGTAAATGTGAATTTTCTTTTTAAATTTCAGGCAATATTGGGAAAAAAACTTAGACTTAATATGTGATAAGAAATCAAATATTATCAAAAGCCAACAATATTAAAAGTTATCATGATTAAATATACTTCATACAAAACCAGAAATGTGACCTAGGAGAGATGATTATTTAAAGCAAATTGTTGTTGTATTATCAGGTAAAATATAACAGTATCCTCTACCTTAATGATATTTATTGTAAAATGTACCATAAATATCGTGAAATGATGAGTGAACATGACAGCAAAGTATGCTTTCTAATGGTCTTCCTAATACATGAGTTAGAGAACAATCTCCCTGCCCAATTAAATCTCTTGATCATACTTTTCAAGGGTATCATCACTTGTTAATAATTCTTCTAGTATTACATAAGCTTGGAGTTGATATATTATAGCACTTTTTAATAGTTGATCATCAATTGTTGGGTATATTTGGTTTGTGATATAAAAGTATTTTTCAAATATTTCCAGCAAATTTGAGGAAATTTTAGTGTGTATAAATTCCAGCCTAATATTATAGGATCATGATTAGTATTATACCAGCTTTGACATAAAAAATGATGGTGTAGTTTAATATATATATCAACAAAAACACTTTCTTTGTAAACCCGGGAAATGCTATAGATCCCTTCAATCTAGCAGAACCATTAGGCCTTTCATCACCAAACGTGATATTATGTGATCCTGGTGATGTTTCATGCAGTAAAATTAGCTAATTTCTTTCCACTACACCAAACACAAGATTTGTTTGCTCCACCTGATACATTACAATAAATAGATTAATAACACCACTTATGCAGCTCACCAGAATTTGTCTTAGTTTGGAAATTTTAAGTTATCAGAAAAAGGGCGATTTTGAAGTCCTTTGCCCTTTGGTCTATTTCTGAGACAGTTACCAAAGAGAGGATTCAGTAGCATCAGGACACCAATTGGGAGTTCTAAGAAAACAACTTTGTTGTTTTGGTGTTTGCATAGTCACTAATCCACTAACTGCTTGAAAGACTGTCATAATCTGTTCTCTCTGTTTCTTCATTAGTAGTGATTCTTGCGTAACTAATTTATCAATCTTATCATGTGGAACAAAAAAATCATCCACCTTTTGTCCTGATCCAAGTAATTTATTCATTCCAAAAGACTTCAAAACATGGACATCCCCAAAGGCTAACCCAGGAATTATTTTTGATGCTACTTTTGTTACCGCTGTGGTAATTTAGTACCAATTGACATCAGGGTAGAGAAAAATTATGTCTGCATGATATTCAGACGTATAATGATAGTTAGTAATTCCATACAATATGTATGTTTTATGATTTTATCAATTGAGAACTAATTAAGGTTGAATAACTGCTTTATTACCAAGAACATCAACCCTCAATTCCTCTTCATATAGCATTAAACTATAAAGAGCTTAATTTGCTGAAAGACTGTCTGTTAGCTCATAACGAAGTGATAACTGAACAGAGTTATCCAATTCTTATTGTTGGTAAATTACAATATAAAAATTACAATAAACTCAGATAAAGTCAATGCGTCTTTTAATATCTGGCAGCTTTTCACTAACTTTAGATGTAATTATCATACTTTTACTAAAATTGATAATATTAGCATAATTTCCCTTAAAACGATACAATTGATAACCAGTTTAAAGATTTATATAGGTTTTCAAACGACTTGATATGAAAGTAATACTAATACCAATCCTCGAATGACCTTTGCACGATAAAGTTTGCTGAATATATTCATTCATGTCTGGATACGAAACATTTTCTGATGTAAATGTTATTGTAATCCAAGTAGTAACATTACCATGTGAATATTTCAAAGTATTGTTTTTATAAGTACCAGAGAAGTTATACCAAAAATAAGTCATTTCAGCAATATCAGGTGCTATGTAGTAATTTCTGTTCTTGTTTAGATTTATCTCGGGATTGAAATTGATAATGAAATCGTGGCTTCTTGATTGTTCTATTCCATCTGAAGAAGTAATGAAAATTGGAAACCCCATTTTAATACACTAGCATATTACAAAAATGTTTGTATGTAAGACACTTAAAACATTTCAAAGTTTATATTTGTAAATTTTATCTTCTTCTTTTTTTTTTCTTTTCTCGCCCAAAACTAACATATGTTTTTTTTTCAATTAAAAAATCACCTCTTGAGGGACCATTATGGAAATAAGGTCAGTTTGACCTTTTAATATTATCCCTGCCACTTCAATTAGGGGCAATTTTTTTTTCTTTTCTGTCATTATTTTTATTTTAATTCAAATTGTAATATATTTATACAACATTCTTTTTAGTATTAATTCGTACAAAAGTTTGTAAATTAACTTTAAATTGTAATTTGTTGACTCTCTAGGCCTTTCTTTTTTTTTAAACATTTTTCATTTCATGTTTGTGGCAAATAAAAACTTACTTATTTACTTAGAGTCATATTGAGACTTGTTAGTAACACCAAATTTTATTGAATGATCTAAATGTTCTGAAATTTTGTTATGAATAGCAATACAACTATTTCTGGCATGTTTTGATCCTGTTAATAACGTCAATCTATCCATCAACTGTCCTTGATCTGTGTAATAAAGCATTCCACCACTCAATTTATTCTTACCAGAAGATTGATGGTGACGCATGTTAGCCATTAAATTTAAATCATTAAAAATTTGTTTTGCTTTTGTTGAATACTTCTTCTTTTGTTAAACCTTTTTGTTAGTGAGTCGATTGTCGACCAGTATGCCTTTGGTTCTGTATAACTCGTCCATCTTTATGTGCCCCAATAACCATTCATTCATTGGTTTTGGACCATTAATTAGCAGACTACCGCACTGTTCATTTTTGTTGACTTTGTATGCATGTCTTATAGGTTGCTTATATTTGTCTATGTTTTCTCCAACAATTGTGGATTCACTTTTATATAGTATTAGGTATCTGTTTTCTACGCTCCTCTACTTTATTTTTAACTATATTATCTACCAATACTAGATATTTGCTTATAACAATCTGGTCATTTACAGCATTAATTCTAACTTCCGGGATCTTACTGTTTCTCTTATCGTTTAAAGGTCTAAAAACTATTACAACTTTATTGCTATCGGGTAGTATACTCATTGATGGATCAAACTTAAAGCTTTTAATGACTTTAATTAATTATTTATTTATTATTTATTATTTAATTATTATTTATTTATTGTTTATTTATTATTTATTTATTATTTATTTATTATTTATTTATTATTTATTTATTATTTATTTAATTTATTTAATTTATTTAATTTATTTAATTTATTTAATTTATTTAATTTATTTAATTTATTTAATTTATTTAATTTATTTAATTTATTTAATTTATTTAATTTATTTAATTTATTTAATTTATTTAATTTATTTAATTTATTTAATTTATTTATTTATTTATTTATTTATCATCATTCAGGTGAAAGTCGAAATCTTGTGGATCCAGTTAGTCACAACAGATTGGATTTCTTCTTGTTGACCCTTTTTCAATTCCTCAATAATCTTGTTTTTTGTCAATAGTTTCCTAACCTCAAGTTGAGCATCAGTTATTGGTTTAAACTTGATTGCATTTTCATATTTTTGATCTATATCTCCACCATAATATGCTTTTACTGCATTTCTTAATTTTGCTTTATATCAGCAATTTAAATAGATGATTCGGTACAATTTTTTCGATTTTCTGATATCCATATATGTTAGATAAAACAAGTGTAAAGTTTGGAACAAAGACCAAATTTCTATTATCACTTAGTAGGTCTTGGAATGTTTATTTAGCTGCACTCATCGAGCGACTGCCGGAATTCATGTAGTGGTGTTGAGTGAATCATTGCCTGTGGAGGAGCCGGTTGTCCTTGTGTTTACTAGGTTCCGCCAGAACATTCAATTGAATTTGATTGGCTCGCGCGATGCTTGATTGATGGACCCTAAATAAGGAGACAGAAGTATGTGCGCTAACTCTTGTTATTACAAGCTTGACAATTATTGTGACATGCTATTGTGTCACTGCGTGTGTGACTCGGATTCATGAACACTTGATATCAAATTTGTAATATTAATTGTTATATACTCAATTATGTACTCAATTAATGCATGCAAATATTATATTATTATTTAATATATTTTGTAGTTTTCACGGATTAATCAAGGATTTATCAAGGGATTATTAATAAAGAATTTGATTAACCGAATTATTAAGCCAGTTTAGTGGATTGTACACAGTAAAGTGAATAACTGTTCACATAACTATTGTGCCTTTAAACAAAAATCCGCATGTAAACCCTCCAATCAGGCACAGTCGATACAACAAGTGTTAAAATGCAGTTACTTACAGTTATTATGGAATTAATATACTGATATATTATAAATGAAGTTTCATAACTATGATAATATTTTGAGTGAAAAAAGAACTATTTCAATCGTCTGGCTAATAACATCCCAAATGATTTTTCAGTTGATTGTTAGCTTTGGAAGAAAGACTTATTTCTTGCTTAACTGCTCTAATAACATCCCAAATGATTTTTCAGTTGATTGTTAGCTTTGGAAGAAAGACTTATTTCTTGCTTAACTGCTCTAATAACATCCCAAATGATTTTTCAGTTGATTGTTAGCTTTGGAAGAAAGACTTATCTCTTGCTTAACTGCTTATTAAAGCGTGTTTGGTATTATGATAAGGTTTATCTCTATGGAATAAAGTTGGAGCAAGAAAAGTATAATTGGTATTTTCATAATTTTTAACTACAAAACTATAATCTCTGTTTTCAGCAGGTTTCTTACAGTTACAGTGTTGTGTTACAAGTTGCAAATTATTGTTATTATTTTCTTTGTTAATATCGATCTAATGAATCACTTTTCCTTTTGGTATTACACCCTTCAAACAAGGTGAATCTCTGTGTCAAATATGTTTTAAATCCTTTTTGAGTATGTTTTCTAATGGCTCATAATTGAAAACCAAATTTGTTTACAGTTTTTTTGTGTTTTCTTCTTTGTAACAATATGTATGATATTGTCATCGCTATCCCTTGCACGTATATCACAAACAGGATGAGCATGATAAATACAATTATTGAAATCAATAATCATAATATTAATAAAACTTTTCATATTTATTGAAACCTTTTAATAAAAAAGACATAATACAGATTTATTGTAAATATAAGTATTAATGACTGAAGTGTATATCAATCAACTGTTGGATATGCGTGATAAAAAAGCAGCTGGTAAAAATTTTGAATTTATTGAAGAATCTAATTGTGGTCTTGTGATTCAAAGAGTAATTTCAAAAAACGTAATACGAAATATAAATGATTGAAGTGATATATTATTAAAAGGAATAGAAGACAGAAAACGAGTTGAAGAGCTGTTATTCTATATCTTAGATTATATTAACAAATGAATATGAAATGTCATCAGCAACAGTGCTTTACCACAGTACTCAGAGTTTCATGTCTTTTACAATCTTCATTGTGAAAGACATGAAACTCTGAGTACTGTAAAGTTAGATTTTTTCTTACTGGTATATCTGATTATAAATTTTAAAATATAGGAAAACAAATTCGAAACCAAATGAAAAATAGAAAGTAAATTACAACCATGAAAATTTGTTTAATAATGATCCATTCCTGGACTTAATACCAATGAATGATTCATTTGAAAAAGAAATGAAAGAAGTTAACAAAAATAAAGTTAAAGACATATAATTTGCTAAACTTAATATAAGATACAACGATTTAATGCTTTAATGTGGTGATCTAATCATAACATAGAAATAAAGAAGAGATATTTTAATATCCATAGTAAATCTCATTAATTTGCTAATGAAGCAAAACAAACAAATTAAACCAGTAGTAGATAAACTTTGTGAGAGTATTAAACAGATGGTATAAAATTATGAGAATAATACCCTTTTACCAATCTGTTTCCGCTACAAAGACTGTACTAATTATAGAAAAATTATTTCAAATAGCATCTTTGAATTTTTAGGATCCTCTAAATTTCCGCTATTCAATTTAGGCTCCTTTTTCAGCATTTTCAGTGTCTTACTATGTGCTTGTCTTAGATCAGCCCTAAAGCAGTTTTTAGCTTCCTATTCTCATTATATTTTTTCTTTTTCCATTTTGTTTACTAATGTGTCAAAACAGGATCACATTGATAGCAGTTTTTACAGTATATGTAAAATACTGATTTGTTTATATGTATATTTTGCATATGTGTATTTTATCCTGTATAAATATTAATTACTAAGTTTATGTGCAGCATGACAGCCCGTACAGGGAGATGGTATTCACCTGTCAGACGAGAAAACTTAACCCCGGCTACCGACCAGTAGCTTTAGAGGTTAAGCACCTTTCTCAATATGTTGGTGGTTCCAATGATGTTAGATGTTTGGAGTCCACCCAAGACATTAGGGATGCCTAACTCTTTCAATCTGCGCTCCAACCGCTTCGTCGCCACTCCTAAGCTCCCCAAGACGATTGGGACAACGCTGATACATACGCTATGTAACTTTCGGATTTGTTGGGCCAAGGGAGAATACTTAGTAACCTTTTCTTCTTCCTTAGCTGTCACATTTCGATCGGAAGGTACAGCAAAATCTACAACCAGCCTTCTCTTCTTAGTGAGGTCAACAACAATAACATCCGGACTATTACATTCCACCTGTTGCATTGTCTCCACTGATCTATCCCACCAAACTTCAAACCTACCATCTTCACTCTTTCTAACTTTGTCAGGCACCTCTTCAAACCATTTCCCCGCACATTTCAACGCATACTTTTTGCACAGCTCCCAATATATTCTCAATCCCATCCTATCATGTCGCCTCTTGTACTCCTTCTGAGCCAGTACCTTACACCCGCACGCAACATGCTAAACTGACTCAGATTCAATTTCGCAGATGCGACACATAGGACTAACACCACCATCCCACTTCGACTGCGCCAACCTTGTTCTCAATGCTTGTTCTTCAGCAAACACAAACGCCTCTGTGCTAGGAAACCCCTTAACCCACTGTACTGATCTCTCTGTTGCATTTTCATCCATCTCC
>RDPX01000457.1:264939-297516 GCA_003991215.1 Morbakka virulenta | reverse complement strand
ATAGATACATAGATACATAGATACATAGATACATAGATACATAGATACATAGATACATAGATACATAGATACATAGATACATAGATACATAGATACATAGATACATAGATACATAGATACATAGATACATAGATACATAGATACATAGATACATAGATACATAGATACATATATACATAGATACATATATACATAGATACATATATACATATATACATATATACATATATACATATATACATTTATATATATATACATACATATATACATATATACGTATAAACTACACATTGAGTACCAATTGACACTCTATTACAATTCAATTCTTACAAATAGACAGACAAATTACATGTATGAGAGAGACAACGAAAAAATATCTCTCATCCTTGGAATCAGACAGGATATGATTTTGGCATTATTTTGTTGAACAATTGTAAAATAATAATCAGCAGAAAATTATAGAGGACATTAGAAATCGAAGAACATTTATAGTTACTTATTACTATATATTCTCTGTATATTATAGTAAATATTTTAATAAAATCAAAAGGAAGCAGCCTTCAGATCTTGAACATCGTTCAAGGTTTATCAATCTGTGCATGACTACGCTTTTGGGAACTGACATTATGTTGAGTTATTGTATCCCAGACTATTAGACTAGAGCTTTGCTAAGACCATATTTTTCGGAGGTGCTTGTGTAAAACACTTTACCACAAGTGCACGCCAAACCTCCATTATACAATTTTATTATATTTGTTTGTGTGTTTGGGAAGTCGGGTAAGTGAGTAAAGTGTCACCATAATAGCATTATTTATAATTGGTATTGAGTTAAATAAGAGCAACGTTTTCAATTTTATCCTCCTTACACAGACTTAAATCTGTTTCGTGAGCCTTCAGTGACACGCGGAATAAGAAAAATAGGCTTGTACAACCTGGGATAATGTAAAGATACAATTTGTTTACTTTATTAATATGTATTTACTTCCTACTATTGGGACACACAGTATATATGACGAGGTAAATTAGGGAGCTTACTTTTAAAGTCGGAAGATTTGGTTTCAACATACGTATATTGGCAATATCTAATGAGTATCTAGGAATGAGCAACTGATGAAAGGTCTCGTTCGAAGGCTCACTACCTACAAGATATTTATGTTTATCATGGTGAAGATGTTTATGCTAATTACAAAATAGCCATCGATATTAAATTTGAAATCAAACTGAAAAGTAAGACGAATAAAGGCCAAATTAACAGACTCACTTACAGCAGCAATGTTATATAAATATGTGTGCGTTTGAGCTACTCTACCCTTGGTAACACCAATTTAGTCCCATAAATGGTAACTTACCAGATCACTTACTTAACACATTTTGTTGAATTTTTTCTGCCTTCAGCATGATTTTTACCAATTTGCAGGCCACTTTTTGAATGATAATTCTACTTTATGAAGTAACCACCAAACTTGTTCAAACCAGATAAATAATCTATGACAATTCGAACCTCTGCTTGAGGACTGAAGGCGGCTACACCAGTTGATTTCAAGTCATAAAAATTGATCTAAGGAAAAACTGGATTCTGTCATCTATACTCTTTACATTGGTGATTGATATGGTTGTGTGGCTGGGCATGGAAAATTAAGCCTTTTTTTCTCAAGAATGCAATCTTTTAGAATTCACTTTCTAGATGATAGTGTAGCCTTAACTGACAAAAAACCGCAAGATCCAATAATTACCATAGAAGACAACCCCTGTAATATAGCTTACTCTTCGGAGCAAATAAAACAAAAAGATGCTAGTAGTAAACTACCATCCCAAAAGACTTGGTCTTCCCAACAAGAGCAAAATATAATCTTTGTGGAAGACTTTTTCTTACTTTGGAAGCTCAATCAACAATAAAAACAGCATGATCATGAGCGGACCTACTGAAATGGCAAAGTGTCATGTGTATTCAACAAGCTAGAGAAAATTTAGGACACCGGTAGATTTTTCTTAACATTCAATCTTTGCATCTACAAGTCGAATGTCTTTTCGACGCTGCTCTGTGGATAAAAAAAGCTTAGGACAAGGGAAAATGAAGCTAAAGAAGAAACTTTAGAACTTTGAACTGAAAGGCCTAATAAGTTTAGTTTAAATTCTTAGTGTAAGATGGGAATACTTTTCATTAGAAAATAAGTCTTTGATTGAGATGCAAATGAAAAATGAATTGTAGAATATTTGGTTATCAAAATTTGAACCATCCATTCGTGAGAAGGCCAGATTATTTGAACGTTACATAGACGATACACTGCCATCAATCCAGAAATGATCGAGTCCAGGAAAAGTTACACGAGATCAATATGTTGCATCCCAATCTACAATTCACAATGAGTTGGAGAAAAATGGCACAATACCATTTCTCGGCAGATGCATAATGCACGAAAGTACAAATCTATTCTCAACATGATAGTGCAAATCAACAGACACTTGGTTAATTCTAATTCTGACTCCAAAGCGCTACAAAAGATCGGCGGTGGGAAGTTTTATCAGCAGACTTTTTAGAACATGCAGCGATTGGAGACTCTTTAACGAAAATTTGAATAAATCAAAAAATGCTCTCGAAAGAAATTAGTGTCCTCCGGAATTTTATGATCCGATTATAAAATCTATGGTAGAAAAGGTCATAAGCTCTCCAGAAAATCAAGTCCAGGCAGAAGCTGATTCAAAAACGCAAAATCAAACAAAGGTAATTTTTGAAAATCCAGTACAGAGGCACGGAAACCAACAGTTACATTAAGCTGCTAAAATTATCTGGTGCACCTGTGCAACCTATTGTAACCTTACGAAAGCTAAATACGTATTACCAGCCTAAAAGAGGACTCAAGGAGGGAACTTCGAAGTTAATTGGTTTACCAAGTGAAATGTCCAGGTTTCTAAGCCTGCTTTGTTGGACAAACTCGCTAATATTTGATCAGTCGCTTTAAGGAACATTGAAACGGACGATCAGCTGAAGGTAGTCATTTTTTTATATGTTCAGGTTTAGATTGAAAGATAGAAGACTTCAAGGTATCGATAACATCAACTGATAGAAAAAACTTGCAAAGATTTCATAGAGTTGTAGGTCTCCCACCTAAACACCATTTATCTTGCTATAGATACCTTATTCACACTCGATGATAACACTGGCCTGCGAAGTCAAATATCAAAGGTCAAGTGATAGTTGATTCTAGGGAAGTTTGCTATGCAACATCCAAAAATCATACTCATTTTGTCCAATCAGATCAATTTTTTGAGATACGAGTTTGTAAAAGAATTGGTATTAACACCGTTTAATGCTATTTATTACCTATAATCTTGGATTTTATCCAACAAACTTCAAAATATCAGGTTTATACACCATACAAAAGCTAATTATGGATGAAGGACCTTTTTAGTGACTTTCTCTTGTGTTGAGTAACCACCACGTTTCTTTTCAAACACCATCAGTAGTTCGAAAGAAAGTTCACATCGCACCGGCCTTGGTTGCCTTCTTCCATGACACGAATACCCTAGTGGAAACAGTCTCCCTGTTTCTCATTTTTAGTTTCCACAGTTTCCACAGTTCCAAATGAAATAGTCTAAGTGGGATCGTAGAAAGTGTATTTTAACTGACATGCAACCCACTTACTTTTGAAAGTTGTTCTAGACTTCGTCGAATTCCTTCTCGTATTCTGCACTTCGGTTTTTTCCAAGGAAGGTTGTAATTACTGATTTAAGTGACAGCCTGGCAGACAATTCAGCTTGACTCAGCGCATCATCAAACATTTAGTCCTTCATGACTTTCCATATCTGAGCCTTATAAAAAATGCCAGCCTTAAGCTTTTCAAAGCTTATCCGAGGAAACTTCTGCTGAAGAAAAGTAAACCCCTTGCCTCCCCTGTCCATTGCCATTACAAAGTTCTTCATAAGTCCCAGTTTGATATGTGGGAAAGGGTGGAAATAATATCTTGTTTACTTCAACAAAAGGGCGAGACTGAACATTGTCCAAACCAGGTACCAATCCTTGTCCTGGCGGCTATTCTTGTCTGATATAATGTTGATCCTCAGCCCGACTGCCCCACAAAGGCAGAAAACATGGATACTTTGTGTAACCAATCTGTAGTGCTAAAACCAATCCCACAAACTTAGTATCTCCACATTTCAACCAACCATGCTCATGGTAGTTCAGAGCAGAGAGCAACTGAACCATGTTGTTGTGGGTTTTTTCCATTTGCACAGAATGACGAATTGGAATTAAAGAATACTGATTTCCATTATGAAGGAGAACTGCCTTAAGACTTCTGCTGGACGAGTCGATGATAAGTCTCCATACTATAGTCCATCCCCATTGATTCCATCAAATCATCAATTTTGTTGCAGTAAACGAATGACGCTCTCGGTTCTGAAGATCTGTCTAAATTCTCTTTCATACTCTCGATACCAGAAGAATGTTGTTCCAGGTGCCACCAAACTGTTGTGACAATGATGAGAAGCCAGAAGCTGTGCCGAATCCTTTGATAGGTTTAGGTCTCTTGGAGTGTGCTTGTATTTGAGGCAATGACCTGTCATTCTCTTCTGGCATGTATTCTCTACTCTCTGTTCTGTCATATGTGTTTTCAGATTCCGATTCAGAGCTAGTTTCCATTGGAAAATTGGAACATTTGGCTCGGGAATAGGTAGGTCTGGACCATAAAGGACTGGTCTAACGGCAGACGGAACATAAGGACACTGAACACAATGCTTGTTCTTTTTATTGATTTCTTGAAGATTATTCATGCAAAAGTATCAGTCTGCTACATGATCCTTACCCTCTCCCCACACCATAGGATAGGCGAATAGCACATGTTTCCTTTTGTTATTTATCCAATCATGCAAGTTCTCAACACATGCTTTGCAGCTAGTGTGGGGTGAAAATGGCTTGTCCTGGTCTCCAAGCTCAACTCCAAAGCAAGCATGATATGCCTTCTTCACAAAATCAATTATTTTTGCAAGAGTTTTCAGGAAGAATCACATTACCACATACATAACAGAGCCTGTCAGGATTATTTGAACATTTGCGATCCATTTTCTCTTGATCTGAAATACTAAATGCAAACACTTAATCTGTTCCTTGCGATTTCAAGTCACATTGACTGAAGTTTGGCTCTGTTGAACAACAAATGACCATCCAGGTGTAAACAGCAGAAGTTTCAGTTTCCAAAAGTTAAAAACAGATGCAGTTTCGGTCTCAGACTGAGGCTGCCAGAGTTTTGTTTTCATCATGAAAACAAAGATTGAGCAAGCAAGAGCCCTGTTTTTCTCGAAATGGTAGTAATCAAGAGTTATAACGTGCACTAATCATATCTCAAAAACTTGACGTGACCAAAGAAAATAGGTGGTATTTTTGGATTCAACGCCTCAAAACATACACTAATCAATTGAAAAACCTTCGACCTTTGTTGTTAAACGCAGGGCAGTTTTATTATTCTGAAGCATCTGTGTGAAAATTGAGAACGTTTATGTTTTACTTTCGAGCATTTGATCTTGTTTCGAGAATTATTTGACCCGGGAATAGTTTCAGTCACTATAGAAACTATCTTTTAAAAGTTTCTGGTCTTTAACTGGATATTTGATGCGCAAATTTACACTTACACATACTTCTCTGTAAAGTAAAAACAGTCTGAAGAGCTTGAAAATTCTGAACTCTATGGAGTCAGAGGAAGCCATAGATGTAATAGCTATAAGAGAGCTGTAAGAGATACTTCTCCCATCGTCAGGCTGACGATGGTAGAAGTATCCCTCGAAACGTAGCTCGGTAAAAGCTTACGACTTGTGACATGATAAAGCTCTTACAGCCTGAAGAGCATTTTGCCTTTTCAGGAGCACTGTTGTGGCATATTTCATCTTGTGATAATTAAATCCTGAATTGTATTAGCTTCACAGCGGTAGAAAATTTTAAGTCGTAAAGGGGATGAGGCAACAAGAATTTGCTGAACATACACTGAAAAACGTGCAAGCACGCGAAAATGACTAACCCACCCTACTTTTAACTGCTTTTACCGAACTTTTTTTTGTGCCTCCCAACCATCCACCTCATGGAGCATATTTGTTTCAGGTTTTATTCCTTAACAAACAACCACCTTTGTATCGCGTTATGTACAACCTCGACAGAGCCGCCATCAACCCCCTGCACACCTTCCCGAAAGATTTTTTTGTATGACCCACAAAGTTGTGTTGCATTTGTGAGTTCTTTTTTATGTGGTTTCTTCTTGATTGATTACCATTACGAATTCATTATTTGTAGCCTTCATTAATTCCAGTAATGAGAACTTTAATACGAAATTTAAAAAGTAAACAATATAATGTAAGTAACAAAAAATCACAAAAATTACTAGAAAATCATTTCGAATAATTTTCCTCTCGATTCGAATAAATACATTGTTGTGGGAAACGGATGTTGGAAACTTGACCGATTTGTTGTGTTCTTGTGATGTTTCTCAGTTCGAAAACGAGTTCCTGTCGATGCTGATCACTGAAATGGAGTTGACAAGTTTTGATGCGAAACGCAGATAAGATATAGAAATGGGAGGTTGTATTTTTGACTTTATATTGTTCCATCTCAGAACTCACATCGATCCCAAAGAGCCTTCTCGTATTTATTTATAACGGTACCTTAAACAAAGACTGTACAAATATGTTCAATGCTCAGCTATGGTATGCTAACTCCAAGCCAAAACATATCGACAAGCCGCCGATCGATATCTTTTAGACGTGTAATGTTTCATGTTGTCATCAGTATTAACAACAATGAAATAAAACAATTCTCCTTGTAACTGAAGTATGGCGGCAATTACATTTGAAATTTCAGTAAGTGAGGAAAAAGCACCCTTGCTCCGCTCATTTCTTATGTCTAACGATTTTCAATTTTTGGAGAGAGTTTGCCGTAACACGGAAACGGGTAAGACCAGTGATATCTTATTTTTTGTTATCAGAACTGAGCAGTGCATGTTTTTCATCAGAGCTTAACAAATTGAATTCGTTTCTTGTAACGTGTACACGTACTGACTGTGAAAAGATGTTACATTAAGTCATGTAATAGCGTTGAACAATAAATGGTTGCTGATTGATTTCGTTTACTTTTTGTTGTCTCCAAAAAATAGTGCCGCATGTAGATTGATGTTATAACCACTATCTTACTAGATATCTGCTACCGATATCCATTTTACCTTCAATACAATTTACGCAAAATTACCAAATGTACACATAAGTTTACTGCATATCACATTGTTAAGGTTACCATTCCTTGGAGCTTGTGACATTGAATTGACAAAGTTTCGAATGCCCTTCCTAGATCATCGGGCAACTGGTTGATTTTAACCCTATTTGATTATATATATATATATAAATATCTGAGGCACACAGAAATTTCTGACTGAAAAATCCAAGTCTTTGTTTAAGGCACCGTCTGAGCCCCAGTTTTTGGGGAAAAGTGACGTTAAAGCACCCCCCCATATAAAAAACCCCACACAGCACCATAATTTAACACAGTAATGTAAATTAAACTGCACTGACAAAAAAAAGATGTTCAACTGCTTAAATTCCTATATTATATTTATATACTGTTAATAACTAAAACGTGATAATTTGATTTGTTTTGGAATAGCAAAGAGAGACAACAAGATGGAAAGGTTTTAGTACACTCCAAATAATGCTTGCCTATGAACTAGTCAAGAAAATATAGAATGCATTTTCGACAAACTCATTGCCTGTGTACTCACCAGCTGAGATATTGATACTGCATTCAACAGACGTTATTTACAGCATAAAACAGCACTTGAGAGTTATTACTCTTTTATTACAATAGTAAATTTTTGGATATCTCATCCAAATTTATACATATATAAAACTGACTCCCCAAGTCTTGCCTCTCCTTTGATTTTTTTTCATGTACCAGTTTTTTATGTTGTTTTTAATTGTTGGATTTTAACTAGTGGAACTGAAAATTAGAATATTGATAATTATGTAACTGTTATTTGAGTATTTGAATATGTAAGCCACAGAAGGTGGTGTATTTTTTACCAGGATTGCTTGTGCAAACTTGTTAAACTGTGGATCACGGTGGTGGTATGTGGCCTGATTGATAGAGATTTCCATTCTCACCCAAGTAAATATACTTTTTTAAGAGACACTTTTTAAACTTGATTGAAGCACAATTGCTTTAGGGTTTTACTTAATCAAATTTGTTTTTGGTTTCAGGGGTGGCTCAAACATGCCCCATCTGTCATTTTTAGCTGTTTTTTTATCTGCTCACAGATCATACTATATGTGTTATACTTGTTGACTAGCCATACCTATGCTTCCATTGTTTTTTACTGTTAGCTGCCTTTCTGATAAATATTTTGGTAAAATTTGCTAGTTGCACCCTGTAGCCCATGCATAATCCTGAAGTAACGATGGTCTTCAAGTTTAGTTATACAACCTTTACTTATTCATTTATGCATGCAAATACAGTACCTTTACTATTCCAGGCATGATGAAACTCCCTTTCCATCTTCTGATGTTTGTTCTCCAATTTTCTTGTCAGAATATTTTTGCTTCATTTTTATTTAGTTTTAGCAATGATCCTCTTTATGTGATTTTGATTAATGAACTTTGTTTTGCTTTGAATGATTTTATTGACTGACATTCCATAAGTGAAGGTATGCATATTTGGATAATGTGACTGGTGCTGGTAAAGATCAAGCTAAGCATGAAGACAACCTTTCAAGATGTTGTGATGCATGCAAAAGAACAGTTTGCAACTAAACCATTCTATGAATGTTTGTAGTATACACACTTTTCCCTCTTGGTTACCAAGAGCATTTATAGCCCTCGCAAGACATACCACCTAAAAATACCAAATCTCTGAAGAAAACAGTTGGTTTACTTGCTGCAGCAGGAAATTTTAAAGTTGGTAGTTCCTAGTTTAGATGAATCGAAACTATTTGTTATTGAGCCTGGTGCATCTCCCTTTGCCATCAAAGCTACTTGTAATGAGGTGACTAGAATTCAGTGCAATTTTTTATGCAACCTAACAAAACAGAAGGAAAAATAAAAAGGTCAACAGGTGATATATTGAGTTGGATTGTTACAAATTCAACATCAAATACCAGGCAGGACGAGATAATTTTTCTGCTGATTCCATCACTTGATTGTTTTATTTATGCTGGCCACAGTTGAACTCTGTAATTGAGGAAATTGAAGTGTGAATTGTGTCTGGAACAAGACAACATGCCTTCCAAAGTGACTACCACTAATTGGGATTGACCAGCTGGACCATGGAGGAGACTTCATCTGAATTTCACAGGTCCCTTCCTGGAAAAAATATTCTTGACTGTGGTAGACATTTATTCAAAATGGTTCAAAGTATTACTTATGAAAACAGCAACATCAGAAATTTNATGCTGGCCACAGTTGAACTCTGTAATTGAGGAAATTGAAGTGTGAATTGTGTCTGGAACAAGACAACATGCCTTCCAAAGTGACTACCACTAATTGGGATTGACCAGCTGGACCATGGAGGAGACTTCATCTGAATTTCACAGGTCCCTTCCTGGAAAAAATATTCTTGACTGTGGTAGACATTTATTCAAAATGGTTCAAAGTATTACTTATGAAAACAGCAACATCAAAAATTTCAATAGAATCACTTTTCTGTTTGTTTTCTCAGTTTGGACTACCAGAACATATAGTAACTGATAGTGGAATGCAATTTACCAGTGCATAATTTAAGAAGTTCCTGGTCAAAAACAACATTAGCATACTTGTTTCTGGACACCCTGCTACTAATGATGCTGCCGAATGATATGTTGGCCACTTTAAACACCAAATTTAAAAAATTAGTGATTTATCTACCAGTGTAAAGAAAAATTGGCTAGGTTTTTACTTTCATACCAAACTACTCCACATTCTTCTACAAATGAACACCCAGTGTTAAAGAAATGTCAACTTTGCACCCGCCTATCTGCAGTACAACCTAACCTGGAACTAAGAAAAAAGGCTGAAGTTTTGGAGAATCTGTTTATGTTTTGAGTTTGAGACAAGGACCAAGATGGATACCTGGCATTGTGGTAGATGTACTCTATAGAAACTACAATGTACACAGGGATCACCTTATGCCCTTGTTCCATGTCAATGCAGAAAAAGAACATCCCTGTTGTCGCTTAAAGCCAGAGATAAAATAATTATAATGAAACAAAAATTCTTTGCTCTATACCAAACCTAACTCCCATGGTGCCTACTTCACCTCCAAGCTCTCAAACTCTATCCCTACCCCCAGACAAAACGTCTTCACCATCTTCACTGTCTCCACCTGTGTATCCAAGTACTCCACTGATCACTCCATCATAATCATTTCCATCTAATAGAAGGCCAGTATCCCCTTGTGTGATGGCTATGCCTCATTCAGAAGAATCTCCACCTGCACTGCATAGAAATCTAAGAAGGAAAATTGCTAAAGCAATTAGATATAGAGACAAGTAAGGACAACAACAATGACACACACAGAGACACAAAATCAAGTAGAAATTGAAGAGATTAAAGAGAGTTTTCAAAAAAGACAATATAAGACATGAACATTTTCTGGACAATATTTGTGCTTATATGATAAAACATTTTTTATGATGCTATATGATATTAAAATTGCCTTTTTGGATTGATGTTTTTGGATTGATGTTTTTGGATTGATGTTTTTGGATTGATGTTTTTGGATTGATATTTTGAAAAGTATTGGTTAATATATAAAAAAATACTAAGTTGGTTGTATTGAGATATACTAGGATTAAAGTTTATATTAAGTTTATATTAAATGTGTGAATGCATGCATGTTGTACATTGTGCATGTGTACATGTATGTCTGTTGTGGGATTACAAAATCATAAACAGTGATTTAGACTCCAGACAACAGACTCCAGTCATTTATCTCACCGTTCATTATTTTTATAAATCCTGGACAATATTTTACCAGGAATGAATGATATGTATGGTATTTCATGTTAAAGGACAGTATTGCATAAATCTCTGTGATTAATGGACAATGAAAGTATCTACAAAGTGTACATGTTTTAAAAAGTATGTCTGTGTCATTTAATTGCTTTAAATGTTGACTGAGATGCAAGAGAGTTTTTTGCAAAAACAGTGTAAGTAGCAATACCATTTCTTAAGCTTTTTAAGAGCCTTGTTGGGTAAGTGCTATTCATTAATCTTCAACACTGCAATTATTTGATGATTTAACTGAGATCATTTTTCAGTGTTGTGCTCATGCCTCTTTAAATGGAGTAATTCTGGGTTCATACATTTAGAATTGGTGATTGCATTAACTGCACTAATATTCCATATATACTTCTACATTTTTTCCTTTATCCTTTTTTGTATAGAGAATTTGTAAATAGACTTTTGTTTATGTACTGTCATTATTGTCATCCAATTTATTATTTATTTATTTGTTTGTTTTTTGATGCCTTTATTGATGGTAAAGATGCACAATAATTTCAGAACATCAACTATGGGGTGCCATTATAAAAAGGATCAAAGTAGGGATTTTTTTAGCATTCAATGTGGTATTTGATAATGGTTTCCATTTGGCTTGAATATATACTGTATAATGAGGTACTTTTGTGAGAATGTAAAGGGATGCCTTGTGTAATTATTCTTTAAAATGACCTCAACAATCCAAGGTGTATAGGTGATACTGATCCCATAGATACATTTAAATAGTAGTTGCAAGTGCTGCCCAATAAATTTTTGTAAAAAGTGAAAAAATGTTTATTGTTGCACTGCCTGTAATATAGATCTTATCTAATTTTGTTTCAGACTCCTGTGTGAGTATTGTTCAAGGGATTACTAATTCTTTGTTTTATTTCTTTCAGTTCCTTACTTTGTAGAGTCTGTGAATGTCAAGCAAGAGGAAGATGCAAGTAGTAATGTTCTAGAGATAGAAAATGTTCACAGTAATATGTCATCTTCAAGTGAATACAATGAAATGACTGTTACTTGTGTATCAAATGAAAGCAGCAATTTGACTTGTCCAATAACAGTTGTAAACTCACAAGACTCTCCATGGACAGGATATCAGGATATTATTCACAAAACTGGTATATTCAGCATTCATAACAAAGAAATAGAGATGGTTTCTCCAAAGGACATAGCAGTGGCCATTGAAAAATGGCTTAGAGTGACAGGAATTTCACAAAAATATTTTGCAACCACAGTTTTAAACAGGCAGCAGTCAACATTATCTGAAATATTTAAAAAAGCTCCAGAGAAGTGGCCTGATGGGCGTGGAAGATGGGTTTATGAGAAGATGTTTCAGTTTGCTATAGATATTGAGGAACAAGAAAAAGTATACAACAGTAAAAAATGTAAGTTGAATTTAAAGGCATTTTGTGGAGTTACTGTGTATTTCTTTATCTTCTTTCACCTTATCTTGCAGTATTGCCCCATCAGGGCTTCTGCTTGCATTATCATCATTTTGTTCTTTTATTTGTATCATCTTCTCTTAACCTTCTCTTTTCCTTATCACCCCTGAAGTTATCCATAGATTGTTTGTGAATTCACCCTCTTGATTGGCTGGCTTGCTTCAGTTTTCATCTTCCAGGCTTCTTTTCTTTTGCTACCCTATGGTATTCATTGTGTTTATTACAAGGAAAGTCTTGCTTTTTCAATATTGCTTTCCTTTCTCAATTTCTTTGCATTTTTATTGTATCCAACACTGTAATGTCTTTTATACACCACAGCTTCTAAATTTCTATTCTTTGTAATATTCTCTTATCATTCTTTCTCACTATCATATCTACTGCACCTTAAAAAACATTTATAAAATGACTGCCTTATACATTTTTTCATAAACATCATTAGCATTTGTTTGTGATAAATAATACCTGTTAATTCCTTCCACAGAAAACAAAGCTGCACTGATTCATCCTCTGACTGCTTCCTCTGAACCTTCATTTTCGGTTCATCTTTACCCTCTGAATTAGGATTTTTTTGTGGCAGCACACATTGCTTGTAATCACAGATCCTCACAAGGATGATCATGAAATTGCTAATCCCAGCCTTAAAGACATGGCTTGGTTTGCATTTGCCTAAGCATGCAATATTTGTACCAGTGTGCCCATAAAAGAATAATCTTTAACTTAAGAATACTTTATATTGTGATGATCTTTTATATTCATAGTAGATGTGGACTTGACCAGCAACATTGTATGTTTCCCCATAAAGATGTTTGTTGCCTCCACAATAACAATATTGACTTTTTTTAGATGGTATTCATGGAAAGACAGTATTGATTCACTGGGTATTTGGGGTGATAAGTATGATGAAAATAGCAGACTTTTTCCTTAATATAAAGATGCTTCTCATACTCTTTAATTTTGTTTTAAGTTTTCAAAAGCTTGAAGAAGTCATTCATGCACAAAAGGGTATCAAAGCAGAGATCTGCATTTCCAGAAAAGTCAGGATCTTTTATTTTTATGCCTTGTTTGCAGTCAACCACACATGGATAAGCTCACTTTTTTTAAAGATTCTTTATTTCTTCCAGTTTTTATGATTACTGTTATATGATGAACAAAGAATTTAAATCACCTTAAAGCCAGAGATAAAATAATTATAATGAAACAAAAATTCTTTGCTCTATACCAATCACTACTCATAAAATAATCCTGTGTAATTACATCACTGGCTGCCCACCATTTTTTGGATGGGAGCAAGAAATACACCTACTCAGAAAGCCAGTTATGATCTTGGTACTTTTGCAAATAGGAAACACTTATTTTCTCCAGAACATCTCTGGAACCATTGTCACAATTTTGGTGACTTTTAGAACTATTAATATTGTTCATACCGTGAACCTAATTTTCAAAATGTTTTTGAATTCTCTTTCAAAGAAAGTAAAATGGTGATGCTAGTTCAGGGGGCTTTTGATGTAATGCCCAAGTACTTGAACTTCAACCTGTTTCATATATATATATATGTTTGTATTTTTCTTCAAAATAATTGCTATGTTTCTCTTGGTTAAGGCTACTATAACTTCCATTTTGGATGTGCTCTCCTTGAGCCCCTGCTTTGTCATGCCCATTGGCCATTATACCATTTATCTCCAAGTAGCAGGTCCCAAGAGATACTTTGCTTTTAGCATTCATATGTAATATCCAGAGCAACTGCAAACAAGAACAACTGGGTCCTGAGCCTTGATATATACCTATATTAATTTCAAAAGGTACAGTCTTTTTTTTGGTTTGTTTTTGAATGGTTAAAAATCATTCAATGCATAATGTTACTAGGTGTATGATAATGTGAAGTATGGCATGAGAAAAATAGAAAAGGTTAGGAGAAAATATAAAAGTTAACCTTGACCTAAGAACATTTAAATTGTATGATATAGGAAATAACTTTTATCAAGAGAGTTTCACAATGTTGTAGCCTAAGGATAAAAAAGCTACAACTAAAGAAAGATTAAGTATACTGAGAGACAACAACTGTATAAGGATGAAGATTTCAGAGAAATGACTCACACAAGATGCAACAAACTAAGGTGGTATGAAAAAAGAAGGTTTACTAGAACACTTCCCATCATAACTCATGTAGTAAAGACTAAGAAAAGCCACATTCCATTCATGACACAGAGATTAAAGAGTGGAAGCTAGATCTGGATCAGTTAAGTTACAAACACACCGCTGAACACAATCAAGAACACCACTGTATAAATATGTATGTATGTATACTGTGATTACAGTAAAAAGGTCTCCGGTGGAGCAAAATCAACATTTAATTTTGAGGAACATAACAATGGTGAGTAAGGTTTTACTTTATTTGCATCATTGTACCAATTACCTGAATGTTTTAGATATGGAGCTTTGCATGACAAATGATTCATAATTGAATTGCTGTAGAGTTGAGAGAGATAATTCAACCTTGCATTAACTCTTAAAAAGGCCATAAAGCAAGTCCATCAAAATCAGGCAGTGAGAAAGCAACAGTCTGTTCAGAAATAATGTTTGTCCACAGTTAGGTCTAGGAAAGGTATCAATTTATACCATGTAAAGTAGAAAGAGGAATCTTAATAAATAGCCAATGTCTTAACTTCAAAACTAATCAAGAGACCCATCAGGGTGTGGTTTAAAATACTGGCTTAAATTACCATCAATTACAATTGATATCTACATGAACAAGATGTGGCTTTTCTCCAGGTCACCCAAGGGATAGATCCTCATTTCAAAACAAAAACAGGGGCACTTTTTAAAATGTTGTTAATAAAAAATTATGGAAGTTGTCTGTAATGCCTCGAATGCTTCCAAATCAGACTATGAGAAGCCTGTACACAAGGATTTTTTAGTGAAGTAGGGTCAAAATCTACAATTAAGTGAACATGAAACTAGAGAACAGATTGGTAAAGTTTCAAATTGGCATTGGGATTGATGTAGCCACCATTGCAACGGATACACATGCATGAAAAACAGGGCTTTCAAAATTTAAGAGCATAGTGCACAATATTCCATGCTTTTCGACAATGTCAGCACACCTGCACCTTGAAAATTGTTCATAAGATAAAATGAGTTCTTACCTTATTTTAGCACCTGCTAATTGATAATACCCCTTATAAGTATGTGGCAATTTGACATCCAAGACAATAAAATGATACACTCGACAATTGAGTCACCAGAAAATGAATGGGGTTATTCTGTGGCAATCACAAACTATAAATACCTATTTATTAACTTTGTGAACATTGGGTGGTATGATAATTACCAGCAGTTGAATATTTTGATCAGATAATTGGCCTTACACTGTTCTATATAACTCCTATAAGTAATATAAGAGTTTGAGGTATGTGAGGATTTTTATAGAAAATCTCTCATTCTTCCAACTTTTTACTACTTTGCATTAATGGTATTCATTTTTTGCTTAGCCAATCATTTCATGGATTCTATATGTGTTTTATTATTGTTATAGCAGGTTTATTTTCAGTCAATCATCAAATGTAAGTCAACTAACTTAATCCATAGCATAGTTACCACCTGATGCACTTTATGAATTCAACACCCTAAATATAATGTGTTTATATATATATNTTGATCAGATAATTGGCCTTACACTGTTCTATATAACTCCTATAAGTAATATAAGAGTTTGAGGTATGTGAGGATTTTTATAGAAAATCTCTCATTCTTCCAACTTTTTACTACTTTGCATTAATGGTATTCATTTTTTGCTTAGCCAATCATTTCATGGATTCTATATGTGTTTTATTATTGTTATAGCACGTTTATTTTCAGTCAATCATCAAATGTAAGTCAACTAACTTAATCCATAGCATAGTTACCACCTGATGCACTTTATGAATTCAACATCCTAAATATAATGTGTTTATATATATATATATAATTATACAACCTTTTTAGGATGTTGAATACATAAAATATTATAGTACCCTTATCAAGATACTTTCTGTTGACATAGTCTAAAGCAACAGCATCTTGACAAAGAAGAAGATACTCGATGCCAATGATTCAATGTCATTTCATCCACCACATGTTATGCTGTAAAGGAATAATATCATTTTGTGTTGTTTTTCATGGTCACCATCGTAAATTTCCATGATTTTAGTAACGTATTAATAAATTAGATATTTTTGAAATAGTTTTTGATTAATTTTTCATTGTATCTAGTGACCGTATGTGAAAATGCTTTAATTACATCATAATATGAAACCCCCAAAGTCCTTTGGTTTGTATAAAAATCAGTAAAAGTCAGAAAGCACGCTTGCCAGGTTTTGATACTGGATGCTATTGTACAAATAATTAGCATTTAATTTGCCCAACAATTTAACAACTTCTGGGGCGCTACCATCCCAAAGCTAGAGAAATATTCTGGACATTTGATGTTTTATTTAGTAGAACCCAATGCGTTACAGATCATTCGGAATCGTAAAGGTTGATAATAAAGGATCCTATTTTACTTTGATAAATATACTTCCAGAAAATACACCATTAAAATTCTTAATCTGAAGGTATTTAATCCATTTATTCAAATCCATCTTTGGTAGTGGAATATTAACGAATTGGAATTTTGAACTATCATTCTGAGTATAGGTGTGCTGTTCAGAGGAGAGGACTGTGTTTGCTGGAAGGAGACATTTCCAGGCCCTTTTTTTCCTGGATTTCCATTTTTGGGGGCTTTTCCCGTACCCATACCAATAAATGAATCCCAACTGCTAACAAAAGGTGGTTGATACGGTTTTAGCAAATCACTGTATAGATGGTTTTGCAAACCTGTCCTTAAACTCGATTTGTTGGTAGTAGGGGGTAGGGGTTGTACTTTAGGATCACTAAAAACCGGAGCTCTTATTTTGGAGGCCCCCACCAAGGACTGTCACTAGCATAGGAATTCCGATTCTGGAAAAGAGAGCGCAAAGAAAAACACCTCGTTTTCTTTTCATTGTCCGGATAATTAGTTGCCCATCATTTTCCGAGAGCCGTCATAATCTCTTCTTTCCTTTTTTCCTTTAGTAAGTTTTTATGTTCAAACAATTCATCGATCTTATCTTGTGAAGTGAGGAAACCAACTTTTTTTGCCGTAGCCTAGTATCTTATCCATTCCAAAACTCTGCAAAGCACTAGTAGCAAACCCAGGAAGTATTGTTGAAACAGCTTTCATTACTACAGGCAGCGCTTTCATACCAAAGTTATCAAAGATCTGAAAAGACTTCCACCTTCTCTTCACAATATGACTGACCTGAGTTGGAAATTTCAAGATCAATACCTTTACCAAACGATTTACTAGATTTGGTACTTTTTATCTGAGTTAATGGGAGAAAAAGCTCTTCAGGTTCACTTAATGTACTACATGATAATCTCAGTACAATGGCTGACCTATCCGTAATTAAATTTAGCTAGTTTTGCATTTTGACTATCAGATAAGATACTTTATAACCCATGTATTTTGTGTTCTTTGCTTACATTGTGAAATTTTCCAAAATCATACATATTATAAGGTTTATGATTTCATTAATTTAAGCTCAAGGACTACAATTTCATTATCTAAGATCGAAGGATTGCCTTTTCACCACAAACATCAATACTTAACTCTTCACTCTGTAGAACCAATCCAAATAATGTGTATCTAGCTGCTGGATTGCCTGATAGATTATAACAAAATGCTAATTGAACTGAGTTATCCATTCTCTTTTCTTGAAAAATAGGTCAAAATAGAGAATTCAAAACATTTATTGAAACTATGCTAAACCAATTGATTGATCATTTTTAAGCATACTGAGTGCTTTTTTTATACTCGATGAGTGCTCGGTTTATTCTACTTAGTTCTAAGTTCGGTTGTGATGTTTGTGGTTAGAATACCCCATTATTCAATTCAATTCTTGCGTCAGTAAAGGAGAGCTCAGTATTTCCAGGTCCAGCAATACTAAATGTATTGAATGTAAACATATTTGCTTGTTGTGGATAAATTTTTTAACATTGACAGCCCAAATGGAAACATATTTCGATTTCCCTACTTATGTTGTTGATTTGAATACACCTAATCGCCGTCGAATACTCCATGTGTCAGGTTTAAGATGTTTCTCTAGATATAGGTTGGAACCCATGGAATCAAAGGCCGTTTTAGGATTCCAAGTATAAATTTCGAAATTCTGTAACGAGAATGATTAGCAGCTGTTTTATCGTTTCCGTATGTTACATTGTTGCCATCTTATCAAACAATGTTAACCTTATATTTCCCGTTGGGGAAAAATTTGACCTTGAAAAGTCTTCAAAATACCCTGTCTGTTGCATTGTTATCAGTAACCGCATTATCAGCACCATCTGCACCATCTGCTGTGTTGTTGACTTGTAGATTGATTTCAAAAAACGGTTTAAACCAATCATATGGAGTGATTTCACCACTACTATCAATTATGAAATCATATCCCCCCTTTTTTGATATTGATCATTTGGAGTATTGACCACCGATACATACTCATATCGTACACAAAACTTTGATGATCTAAATTATATATATATTTAAAGTTAAGAAAATTTTCACATATTTAGCAATTTGTCAAATTTCAATGATAATGCTGCTTGAATTGTAGTAGGTGCATGAGTGTCCTTCAGTTGTGATTGTTTCTGGTCATCCTTTTTCTCTGAAATTATTGGTTTTTGTTGAACTTGCTATGTAGTTTATCAGCAGCAATCTGGGTCATTCTAGAATCAATTTTAGAAGAACCCTCGTCAACGGCTTTCGTTAGAGCTTTCGTTGATAAACCTTTGGTGGCTTTTGATGTTTATTTGGATACGTTTTTTACTGACAGATGTCAGATTATTAATAGAACCATCACCATTATGTGTTGCATTCTCTTCCTCGATACACTCACCACTATTCACATCAATTTTGAAAAATTTGTATGCTTGGGGTTCTTGTATGAGTCTTGTTTTCCCTGCTATCTGTATGCAACTAAAGTATATTATTTTCACACATTCCCTTTAAGCAAAAGTGTCATGATAATCGGTAAACCATTTAAATGGAGTGATCTCCCTAGACTATCAGCAGCGTATATCCATAAATCTTTCAAAATGTTAGTGCTACTTTTCTTAAAGAGAAACCGTTTAGCTTCGACATGAAATGGAGAGCTTAGTGGCTTATTTTCGATAGGAAAATGATAAAAAAAAAGCGTCGGACTGAATACAAGATACAATCGATTCGGATATAAGATTACAATGTATGTAGACTGAATCAATACTATTTGTGGTGTCCGGCACTTTTTCACCATATCTGGATGTTGATATGATACCTTCAGTGAATCCGATTAAATTAGAAAATGCCCTTTTGGAACAAGCTAATTAATAACGCGGTTCAAAATTTATAAAGAGTCTAAGACGGCTTGGGATAAATCTTAGACTAATACCACTTTTTAAATGACCATTGTTTGTCAAAAACTGCTGTATTAAACTGTTAAGATCAGCACAGGTGTAATTGCCAGACAATGTTGCTAAAGTCATCCAAGTAGATGCATTATCATGTGTATATTTTAAAGTGTTATTACCATACTCCTGACCGATGACAGTATCGAGACCTATACTGTTTCTTTAATTTTTGTCAAGCACTATTTCATGATTGCAAACGATGTTAAATCATAGGGTTTTTATTTTTCTCTACTATCTGTTGTATTTTTTAATATGGATAACTCGACAATAAATGACGTTTGACATATATATCATACTGCGACTTGGTATGGTACCGAGCTTTTGTAAATAGTAAGTTATCTCCTATATCTCATGCCCTAGCACAATATCAATGTTTCCTGCCTTCATAGAAGCTTTCAATAAAACTAAATCTTTTTCCGAGCAAAAGGAAAAAGCTCACGACTCATGACATGATAAAGCTCTTACATCTATTGCTTCCTCTGAGTCCATAAAGTTCAGAATTTTCAAAAATAAATATCTTCATTAACTGTTCCATTTCTTTGTAGTAAATCATACCCCCAATTGATTTACCAGAAGAGTTGTGTTTGGGTATATTTGCAAGCATATTTAAATTATTAAATATCTGTTTTGCTATTGATGAATACCTCGTTTTTTCATTTTATCGTTCAGTTAGGAGATCAGTTGTTAATTGTTCAAAAATCATGGCTTCACATGGCTTTCATTTTTCTCTACTGCCTGTTGTATTTTTAAATATCAGTAACTCCATACTATTATGTTATATTAAATGACGTTTGACATATCGTACTGCGACTTAGAAATGATACCAAGGTTTGATAAATTCTAAACAATCTCCTATATCTCATTCCCTAGCGCAATATTAATGTTTCCTACTTTCAAAGAAGCTGTCAATATATCGGATCTCTCCATTAACTGTTCCGGTTCTGTGACTTAAATCGTACCCCGTGTCAAATTGATTTTACCAGAAGACCTATGTTTGGGTATATTTGAAAGCATGTTTAAATTATTATATATCTGTTTAGCTATTGATGAATACCTCGTTTTTTCATTATATCGTTCAGTTAGAAGATCAGTTGTTAATTTTTCACACTTGTCTTCGTAAACAATCGGTCCACCTTTGAGGGCTTAAATCAAATATTCATTTATCCATTTAGGTACGTTAGTGAGCAAACTACCATTTAGTCCATTTTTGATTTTGTATGGATTTCTTCAAAGTTGTTCGTATATCCTACCAGAACCAATTTTTTCCACATTTCATATTAATTCATTATCCCTCAATGCAAGCTGATTGTTCCTTAACCTTTAATGCCATTAAATATTTGCTCAGTGTTTCTTCTTCCTTTTCTTCTTCTTCCTGTTTGGATTAATTCCTACCGGTTTTCTTGCAATTGCTCCATTGATTCAACCTATCTTTCACCACTAGTTTCCTTAACCACTTTATGGGTTGTTATAATTAGTTTAAACAATTCAGTACTTTCATATTGAATATCCTCTACTTCGTCATGATAACTCGCTTTTAATTTTTCGCCTCATAGCATCGATTTGAATGGCGTTTTTCTTTATTCTTTTTGAGATTACTGATATCCATTATGTAATACAGTAGATAAAAATGGAGTTATCTTGTTTTTAAAGTGCATGGAAGCAGATATTATGAAGATAAGTGCTAAAATGCAGTTATTAAAACAAATTTGTGTACATGATATAATATAATGAAGTTTCATAACCATTTTTATGGATAGTATTATAAAGGTTGGAGGAATGAGAGAATTTCTATAAAAAGGCTTTTGTGCCCACAACCGTTGTACTACTTGAACTAAATTCAGATATTAATTGTGTACAACTAATGTTATCAGGCAAGAAAAAAGTACAAATTCCTGTTTTTTATTGACGCGTATAAAAATGAGAAAAAATTATGGAATTTTAAATGTTTAAAAACTATTTGGGATCCACTCTTTACCCATCACACACAAAAAGGTCATTTCTTCTTTAAAATACAGGAAGCAATGCAACACTGTCATTGACGGGTTCCGTGGCTCAAGAAAATCACGGGGGAATAGCAATGGTGAATATCACTTGGTTTGGTTTCGCTTTGTTTGTGACGAGGGGTTTATTTCTTGAATTTCTGGAGTCAGGGAAAAAGCTACTGTGGAACTTCATACTGCTGATGATTTCTATGTGAAAAGATTCTGCTTGACAGAAATTTAACATAAATTTTTTTTATTCATGGATAACATTTAGAGGTAAGAAAAAAATGGACCTTTTTGCAGAGGAAGAACAAAAATGTTTCAGAAAACGTACTTTCAATCAGAGCTGCACAAAATTTTGTGCTCCAAAAATGGCAAGCAGGTGCACGTCAGATGCATATTATTAATGTGTACCTAAATTTGGAAGCCTTAACGACCATTGCTTTTGTGTGCCTGAGATGTTTAAATGCACAATGGATGTTGAAGGTAACTGTATGACAGAACAATAGTGTTGTATCATGACAACATTATCGAAAAACGCATTGCTGCTAGAAGTGACAATAACGAGATTATTAATCATATACCTATCTAATAATTGATCTCAAAATGAGAATTAGTTTGGGATGTTTTTAATGTTCATTACTTATTTTTTTAACAAGATCTGATTCCATTTGACTTTTACAGGCCCGCCGTCACGAAATTCATGTGCTTTCGAAAAAGAGGGAAAGGAAAGCGCCGCCAGATATAATGATCAAGAACAAGACAATGATCATTTAACAGTAACAATAATTGAATCTAGTGAAGACAAAACAGAAAATGAGCAGAATGGACAGGTTGATGAGGCCACTTGTTTTAGGACACCACCACCCTTTTCAAAGAAATCGTATAAAGACATTGTGCATAAAACTGGGTTACAGTTGATTCAGAATATGAATATTTTAGACGTAACACCTAAGTGTATTGCACATTCCATTGATATTTGGCTGCGAACTACTGGAATTTCACAAAAGCTTTTTGCCTCATGTATTATAAATAGGCAACAGTCATCATTATCAGATATATTAAAACGAGCATCAGATAAATGGCCGGATGGACGTGGACGATGGGTATACGAAAGGATGTACCAGTTTCTTACAAGTTTCAGTGAACAGCAAAATATGTATGAATACCGCAGAGGTACGCCTTTTCACTTACCTGTTAGCGCTAGGCATAAACTAATTGCAACCGACTTTAGGGCTTATAAATCGTGAAATTATACCTCATTACTATTACTATAATCATTACTGTTGTTATTTTTATTATTTTGAAGATAATAACTATCATCATCATGATCAGTATTCTAATTAATAATATAATTGTAGTTATCTCCAGGTAATGATCAAATTTACTACTATCAAAGTTTCATGACTGCCATTACAATTTTTGTGAGCTAAACTCTGGTCAGAGTGCAATGTTAGATGCACCGGAATTCAGAGAACCTGCCACCAGCGATCTTGGTAGGTTCATAAAGTGCCCAGGAAACAATAAGCTGGATTTGCATTTTAATGCCAAAAGAGCTTGAAGACTTTAGAGTCTTTACCAAAAAAAGTGAAGATTTTTATCATCATTGGTGCTTTTTAAGGCGAAAGTTCCCTTATTTTTATTGATGAAGAGAGAAACTTCGGCTGGATCAAAAGGGAGATAATTATGGATATAGAGGGAGTTTTGCATTTTGAAGAATCAAAAGAAATTCAAATGAGTCACTGCACAAGGTTGCAGAGAGACTCTAGAATCTACTGTACTTATGATCAACTTAATGAGAAAGGGGTTGCTGACGTAACAATGGATGAATAGCTTTGATTCTGCTACCCATCATCCTTTTCTCCAATACCAGTTGTATCCATTGCTCTAACTATGCAATCAGTACCCGTCTTTTGGTAAACATTGTTTGTTTTATGCATTTAAATATCTATTTTGAATTTATTTTGAACTTGGGAATTTATCCAAGGCCAGGTACTGAGCTGGTCAAGTTTTTGTAACGAAACTCTTAGAAGAATGCCACTTGATGTCCACGACATTTATATGGTGAACACAAATTTTTGATTTCTGTAAAGACCAGCGTCTGCAAAGCCCAAAATCTTACAATGCATCTTAAAGCTTATGGCGAAAATACCGTTTTAGTCAGCAAAGTAGATATTTACAGACAGAAAATAAATGTAAATCAGGTAAGGTTTGGAATAAAAGAGAACATACCTTGCATGACTGAAAATACAACTGACTATATAGAACTTTGAAAACCTCCAAACGACTGGATTTTTTTTAAAACTTTCTAGGGGACTCCTAAAACTTAAAGACATTTGGAAATATTGTTGTTGTTGTTGTTGGTGGTGGTGGTGGTGGTTTTAACTTAATTTTCCCCTGTAACTGAGGCTCAAATCTCAGCTGGTGCCCTTCAGAGAGACTTTGTTTTGGCACTGAGGAATTTCTTGGGCGGATGCCCTTCCTGACCCCAACCAATGGCTTCTTCTTTTGTAAAGTTCCAAATTCTTTTCGCCTGCTGGAGGAATCGAACCCGGAACTTCTTGTTTACCGTGCAACTGCACTAACTATTGAGCGCCTCCACAAACATTTTGAAATTGTTAAAATAAAATTAGATATTGTCCAGGGTAAAGAATGGCACTCTCAAGTGAAGGATATGTTTGTTTGAAAAATGATGTAGTTAACAAGGTACCGTCAGTAGTTTAGGTGGTGGGGCATGCGGTCATGAAATCCATAGGCACTGGTATCATCCAGTTCGGTGCAAACATAGTTTTTCGTTCTGTTTACGTCTTAAATTAGGGGTTTAGACTAAACGTTACTTCATCAACTTCTGCATGGTGAAGCGAATGGGCGACTTTGGAAATTCACAAAAGAAAAGCTATTGGTTGGCGTCAGGAAGGGCATCCGCCCAAGAAACTCCTCACAGCCAAATCCAAGACCCTGTGAAGGGCACCGTCTGAGCCCCAGTTACTGGGGGGAAAATGTTTAAAAAACATAATCAGTATAGTACATTTAAGAATCGTAACATATTTTATTTTGGGAATCAGTATGCAGGTTACATTTCGCGGAAGCGAAAATGAACTACCACGTAAGTAGCTGATATTTTGAAATATTTTCCTAGTTACCTCCTATGTTGATGTGTTTTGTAAGTCCATGTTAAACACGTGAACATAAAAGTTTTTTACTTAATCTTAATAAAGTACACTATTATAATGAATACTGTTGGGTTTGATTAAATACTAAATACTGTTGAAATTATAGCTTAGTAACTTATTTTAAATGTAAATGGTGGTGACTGTAGAGATGCTTAATTTTGAATTAATGAATAATGTTGTGTTGGACCTGACCCCTTACCCTGGGACTAATAAACTTGTAGCTGCTTAAGTGGAGATTTGATGTTCGACGTGATGTTACAAACATGGCTGTGAGGTACATATACCCTTTTGACAAGTCAAAGGACCATTTTGAAAAGTTGATAGTAATTTTTAATATAATGTCCTTCCCCCCCCCCCCCTATTCCCTTCCTCCTGAAAAAAATTGGTTTGGGTTTTTTTGCAAAACAAAGCTAAATATATGATTTTTTTGTTATAAGTAGGTTGAAATAATTGTTCAAACAGTTATATGATATATTTATAATACAATTATATTATATAGATGAATCGTAATAGGTGTTATATTATATTATTAAGCACCAATAGTTACGGGTTTTAATTTTAATAAACCCTAAGGGGGTATGTTAAAAACTTAAAATTTAATGATTTTTGGTCAAAATTTCGCACTAGTTTTGCATTAAGAGGGGTGTCAAGGCCCCCGTAACTTCCACCTCACCAAAAACGCACAAGAAACTAATTTAAATCTTTCAATTTAAAAGTCAATAAGGTTTCAAATGTCAAACCCTCTCCAAGACGTCAGAGACAATGTTTTTATTTACTTGGATATTGCCTGTAAAAATTATAAAAATCTCGCAAAGACCATCTACTTCATAAACAGACATCCTTGATTGATTCATAAAGGGTTTGATGTGTGTTCTTTACAACACCTATTGCGAGAAGAACAGACTTGCTTGTGCTATCCACTGTGAAAAATCCAGTGATAATGGGTTTTTTTCTTGCATATTGCTGGACGTCAACATTTTCAGCCTGAACATATGACCATCTTTTTCCTGTGGAGGACATCTTCGAATGAATTTATGCATTGCAGATAAAAATAGGAGAGGAGATCAGTGACGGTTTTTAAATATGCTTATGTGCTCATTAAGCGGTCCTTAAATTATTTCAGTCTAAAATGTACTAATCCTTGTAAAGCTTAGTATAAAATAGAATGCGATGATGGTTGCACCAAAGTACACTGACTGCCTATAACGAATCCTATTTATCCATAGTCTCCTGTTGTAGGCTTTTCAATTACTAAGTTTTAAAGACTTCATCATGATTTTTCCACTTCCTCAGAACTGTCACAGGATAGAGGGAATATTAAATGTTACTTTTTAAGTAACTTATATGATTGATATGATCTTGATTAATTTGGACATTCCAATTCTTCATAGTTATGCACTTTTCTTGTGTTAAATATTGTCTCAAACTTCTTTCATGAATAAAAGCACTGTTTGCATTATTACCATGTTATTTTGTTTATTTGCTAGTCCTTTATTGTGTTTAGTTTGCGACTTCGATTACTTGATCAGCAGGTAGTTATGTCTAGATTTCACTGTGGCTACTATCTTCATCTAAAATCTAAGCAGAGGGATTTTCTTCTTCTAAAGATATTTATCCCAAAAATTGACAGGTGTTCATGAATTTTTATCACAGCTTACTATACAGTCAGAGAAGAGAGCTTAATAATTTGCCAGTAAAATTCAGTGTATCATTTCACCTTAATGCATTTTGTCACTGTGGTTCTGGTGGTAGTCAGTGTTATGATTGTTGATGTGCACGGAGGTGAGTATAGAACATTATATTTAATTGGATTATTCATCCCTTGTCTAAGTGAAACCAAGTAATTTTTTAATTGTTACTGTAATTGATAGTCTACATCACTTTTTTGGTGTCATGAGATTTTAAGTTTTTAAGCATGGGTTTTTTCCTTATTTAAATTAGTTAAATTACTTGTGATTTTTCTCGTTTCAAGCGTAATTTGATACTTTTTCATTGTCTCCATTTTTACTTTTATTTTAATGAATTTGTCAGTCTCACATAAGTATTTACTTTGAACCTGATGTTACAACAAGAGCTGCACTTGTTACTTGGAATATTCGGGCACTCGTGAGTTTGGAATAAATCTGACAAGCGTTGGACATTTTGTGTTGATCGTGATATCAGGTTGTTTAATTTTCCTTCTGATTCTCACCATTGAGTTGTTTGGTTTTGGTCTTCCTTGGCTATCAAATGCTAAGTTGAAAATCTATCGCTTGATGAATTGTAGGACGAAATGCTTACTTTAAAGAAAAAATACTTGTCAGTTGTAAATTGTAAAGGTTTATTTTATTAATTGTTTCTTTATTTTATTGATGCTAAACTTGTGGTACACATAACATAGGAATAAGCGCGTTCTGTGAGCTCTTCAGCTCACTCGAGCACAGGCTTCTGAGCTCACAAGTAGATTTAATCCAGGAAGTGCGGCTCTGGGTACAAGACACTTTCACCTTTGAAGTTCCACGTTGCCGTTTGCCCTTGGTTATTACTTTGCCCTCGGACGTTTGACTGCCTCAACTATTGATGCTGTTTTTTCTCATGTGAGTTAACCATTTTAAAAGATATTTTATTCTGCTTTTCTTTTAAGCTTTGTTGATCCCAGATAACACAAACATCAAAAAGGAGGAAGATTCTAATAGTAAAATTGAAAAGGATGTGGTCGCAGAAGAATTTCTGACCCCTTGCAAAGATGATGATATTGCAATGGCATCGATAGAAACGGAAAACAACCAGAAAGTTTACCACGAAGTATTATCTAATTTGCAAACACCAAATAGGATAGAGTACAGCGAAATAATAGATGAAACTTGTGTTGGCACTATACAAAATCAGTCATTGACTGATGTAACCCCGAGAGACATAGCTTTATTAGTAGATAAATGGCTTAGAGTTACTGGAACGTCACAAAAGTATTTTGCCACGACAGTGCTTAACAGACAACAATCGACCCTTTCAGAAATATTAAAGAAAGCACCAGACAAATGGCCCGATAGACGTGGCCGCTGGGTCTATGAAAGGATGTACCAATTTTTATTAAGTTATGAAGAACAAGAACAAATATATTCACAGAAAAAAGGTAATTTTATGTAAGGTCTGAACACGACATATTGACCATTGTAGTTTTTCTTAAGTGTCGTAAGAAATCCACTTTGGTTAAAACGTCGTGTTCTGTCACGTCTTGCAGCAATCTTCGAAAGATACCCATTACAAGACTTCTCTTAAACTTTTCAACGTAGTTTACTATTTAGCAGTCAATCGTTTTCACATTTGCTATGTATTTTTCAAAATCCTATAGTAATACTTTATTTCCATTAATATTCGCAGAGCTATAGTGCCCGAAAATTAAAATGGTAGGTGTCGCAGAGGAAAGTCCACAAAGATGATGAAACACGAACTTAAGACATCTACTCTGAACTAGAACAAGTATTTAGGCACTGAAAATAGTAAAACTACGATTTGTAATACAATGTACCAATATATTTGAAATCGTGTGAACAGTTTTTATCAGCTTATCAATAACTTTGAAAAAAGAGTGAAGAGTCAAGTGAGAACGAGGCAAAGACCATTTGAAAATATATTACAAAGTGCGCGAAAATTATATAAGGTAGTTTGAAGAAGTTATACAATAATTGGACTTTTAAGAGAGAATTATTATGTAATTTCCAATAATGGTATATCTTCATGTGTAGGGTCGCAATAAAAACAATTACCCGAAACTAAGTATTTTACATGTGAAATAAAAAGCTTAGGATACGAGAATGGTTTATATTGTAATTTGAGATATGAGGCAAACGAGAATTAAAATAGAAAATGATGTAATCCAACATGTAAATAGTTACAAATATCAACTTCCTTCCTATAATATAAACTAGTTGAATAGCATTAATTAATGAATCGTAGTAATTTTAATATTCGTTTTACAAATGTTATTTTTATAGAGGGAAGACAGTGCCTGCTCCTGTCGTTTCATTCGATTGTAATTGATATTTATATTTTTTCTGACTGTGTTCATTTTTCTTTCCAGACTTGTATCTTCGAACATCATGCACTCTCTGCCTTGTGATAAGCGTAAATAATATCATTAGCTAATTAGTTTCGTTCTTTTTGTTCCAGATTTTTCACCAAGCATGAAGAGAACACAGTTATTGCCCGCTTCTTCTGGTCCAACCGTAGAAATAAAAAAACTAGCTACAGAAGAACCAGATGAAAACTATGTTCCAAGTTTTACTTCTATGTCATGTAGTATAGACAAAGATAACTGTGATACTTTTGATATAAATGATAAAAATGATAAAAACGATAAAAGGCTTTTAACGACCACTCCAAAAGACATAGCATACAGTTTACTTGAATGGTTAAAATTACACCGAGTTTCACAAGCGTTCTTTGCAAGGAATGTATTAGATCGCCAACAATCAACATTGTCAGGACTAATAACAAATGCTTCCGAGTTTTGGCCAAAAGGAAATGGGAAAATACCTTATATAAAAATGCTGAATTTTCTTAATAATAAAGATCAACAGGAAGAATTGCTGCTTTGCAGTCAAACAAAACGTAAGTGCGAAGCCAGATGCTTGCATTATAGTTGACAAATAAATTAAACTGGTTGGTTATTTTTAAGAAGTAATAAAATTTTGTGCTTGTTGTTGTACTAGTTTTAATTGTAACTTTGTTTACATTTTCCTAGTCGCAGTGGTCATTGTTAATGAATGACTTGTGATACAGTATAGAATGGCCGTTAAAACCACATCAAAAGAGAAAATCAAGAGTTACACTGTAGCCAAACGTGCACTGCACAATTCATTCTATTTCTCAAATGTGTTTTGAAATGTAATAACAGTTGGAATACTTGAAAACCCATCATGAGTCTATTGGCTGCTTACGATTAGAATTACATCAGAGAATTAGAATTACTAGAATTAGTTTAGAATCACTAGACACGAGTGACGATAACTAGTATTTAACAAGGTGCTATACCAACTGCTGTGACGAGCATTTCTGTTGGAAATACCAGTTCAGCGATTAAAAAAATTTCGGCCTCATGTTTCGCATGTCAGCCGACAGAAGAGGATGAAACGCTCTAGAATTCTTAGAGATTAGAAGCAGACATTTCCAGCATTGATTACGGACACTATTGGTACAACCGCCTTGGTACTAATGGTGATGCAGGAGTGTAGAACAACAGACAGCCTAACAACTACAACTCCGCAGATTGACTCCTTGCTCATTGGAGACGCCACGATAATAGACTTTTTAAAGACTGAAAACCAAAGCCTGTTGAACAGTTATAGCAAGTAAGTAGTAAGTAAATAAGGAGGTAACTAACAAGCAGACATTCCAGGGCAAGAGTAGATGGTATGGTCCACGTACTCAATAGTGGTCGTATATAGTCGACATTTGATGGTTGCAGTTCTTCTGGTCTTAAGTGTTTCGTAGACAATACGTTATCATGAATAACAGGAAAAAACCCTCAAATTGTGAATTCATTGGGTTGGCTCTTCTTCTTAAGTGGCTAAGAAGAATGTCGCCGTCTTATCCTTTTCAAGTCGTCGTTGAGAGTAGTTATGCATTTTCTTATTTATATGATTTCTTTTATGTTCCTATGACTTTGCATCACTTGCATTATGAATAAGCAGTAATTCTTGGCCTTCCCTTCGGTTTCTGTGTGGCAAAGAAGAATGTCGACGTTTTTGTCCTTTTCAAGTCGTCGTTGAAAGTAGTTGTGCATTTTTTTATTTTCCTATGACTTTGCATCACTTACATTATGAATAAGCAGTAGTTCTTGGTCTACCCTACGGTTTCTATTTCATGAATATCTGAAAGTAGCTTTTTTATCAAAAGTAAGTAAGAAAGAACTTAAGTAAGTAATTAAAGTAGGTAGAATAAGTGAGTAAAGTAAGGTGTGGGTACATATATTTGAAATCACCAATTACATACAATAGACCGTCCATCAACAGGATGGGAAGGGTGCTAAAATATTTTACAAACCAGAAGTAAACTGAACAGGTCAAACAATCTGACAATAGCACACCAAGTATGCTAAGGCATTCGCTAGAAAATGAATTCTAGGATTTAAGTGATATTCACGCACACGTCGATCAAACCCTGATTGTACACAGAATATTGGGGGTAAAGGCAACCCACCAAAACCACCCACACTTTTTAGAGGGTGACAACAATATGATCAGATAACCCAAAGGGAGGTAAAAATGTAACTGTTCAATGTTCAAGAACGATCAGAAGGCCAAAAGAGGTCTTAATGAGAGGTGTTCTCCTGAGTCTGAATTAGGAAATCTTGTTGGAAAATCAACAGACAGTACAAGAGCGAAGTTTTAAATACCTTCTGTCAATCCTGTTAGAATGACTTAACCAGAGCATATGTTGAGCATTAAGCTCACCAAAGATAAAGATGTTAACAGTGTGATGCTTGTCCAGGGCCTTTTTAATGGAGACTGATACTGTTTTAATAACGGAGCAAGTATCAGAAGAGGGAGGTCATCACAAGAAAAAAAAACAAGGGGCCGGTAGAAGGGACAATCTAATGTACATGAAACTCTTATCTTTGTATTCAAGTTTTTTTATTGTAACAGCTTGAAGATCCTGTCGAGCATGTATAGCATGACCTTGAACATGAGTTGTTGAGTCTTGTCGAAATAAAGGTAAATATCCATCAACATGGAAGTCCCTATAACCAAGACTGTCATTGAGGCTTGTCTCACAAAGTGCAAGAGTATAAGGTGAGTCGGAACGAAGGAATGAAAAATTGGAACGAAATCCTCTAACGTTACTAAAAGCGAAGGGAAGAGTATAATTTATCGATAACATGTTATTTTGGGTCTGTGTAAAGTCAGTACTACCACATCTCGACTCAACACTTTCGGATTTGATGTCAGTCTTGAGCACGGAGATTCTTTGCACCCCCTGACCACTGAAGTCTGCAGGGTGCTAGGGGCCATTGGTTTGATTAAACTTGTCATGGGGCAAAAAGGAATATTTGTCTAAAATCATCTGCGAGACACAGGCCATCAACATTCCTTCTGTCTACTAGCTCGTACTATAAACCCAAAATTATCAACGCTTTTGCTTGGCCTCGCACGATCCATTGTGGCATTGATTGCTTGAGAGACAACGAGATCGGTCAAATATTTTAGATACTTGTAAAGGCTTTTCCTCTTGGCCATCTTGATAATACTTCCATGACATGACAGAGAAAAAGGTTACCAAAATAGTTGTTAGGAAGGACTCCATAAGGATTTGACACATTTCATTAATTTTGAAACACTCCCAATTCTGTTCCTTCCCGCCTCTCCATCCCCTTTCTCCCTCCATCCACTTCCCCTCTCCGTCCACTTCCCCTCTCCATCCACTTCCTCTCTCCATCCATTTCTCCTCTCTCCATCCATTTCTCCTCTCTCCCTCCTATCTCTCCCTCCCCCTCTCTCCTACCTTCTCACTCTCTCC
>RDPX01000457.1:240046-264914 GCA_003991215.1 Morbakka virulenta | reverse complement strand
CCCTCCCTCCCCCTTCGCTCTCTCCCTCCTATCCCTCTCTGCCCTTCTTTTTCCCGTCCCCTCGGCATTCCCTCTCTATTATGGCATCATTCCCCTGATTTTCACGTGTCTTTTGTTGGCTCCACCTTTCTTCCTCAACCCTTTCGATGCGTGTCTAAAACGTTATATTTTATTTTGATCTCAACAGAAAAGAAAGTGACTGACATTTACTGTTTTTTTCTCTCTGGCGTTAAGTTACTTCAGTTTATATTCGAAAGGCACCCTTGCAGTACTTTACCCCAATTTTTTTCTATCGCTTGCATTTGACATAAAATTTGTATCTAATTACTATCAAATGATTTTAAAAACAAACTTGTTGTACAGGAGGTTGTCTTTTTATTTAATATTTGCGCCAGCTTTAAAACCCCACCTTTTTTTTCATTTATAGATGACACTTCGAAAGGGTGTGAAACTGATCTGAAGTATATTCATACCCCTGGAACAGGACAAAGAGTTGCACACATACGGCGCTCCATGTTTTGTGACTCACAAAAAGCAGCTTTGGATAATTTTTTTCTTTCTAATGATGGGAGATTGTCTAGTGAATCGACTTTGGAGGTAGCCAATGCATTAGGAATGAAAGAACACCAGGTACAGTCTTGAAAATTCTAAACTTTATGGACTTAGAGGAAGCCATAGATGTAAGAGCTTCATCATGTCTTGAGTCATAAGCTTTTTCTGACCTACGTTTCAAGAGAGACTTTAATCAAAAACACATCTAAAGTATGGGACCAATAAGTATATATTTTTATTTAACCCCGCCTGATCTTAAGCTTTTTTCGGTTTTTGCTGTTTTTTTCGACCAAAAGGAAGAGATTTAGTGTTTTTTTCTCCAAACTGAATACTTAGTTTGTTTTCTAAAAAGCAATCAGACAATGGATTGACGTTTCTATTCAAAATGGTCTAAATTTGGCAATGTCTGACTCTAAGCAGGAATCATCTGCTTTTAGAAGCAGGTCACAGTCAACTGCCGCGGCATGTCATTCACGTATAGGAGGAAATGAATGGACCAAGAATTGACCCCTTGGGAACCACACATGACAAATCGGCCAGTTATGAATATTGTTTTCCAATACTAACATACAATTATTGGTTCTGGAGGTAATATTTAAGCCATAACATTTAACGAGTCACGATATCCGATACATGACATTTTATCCAGAAAATATTTTGGTTTATTGTGTTAAAAGCTTTTTGAAGGTCAGTCAGAGTCATGCCTTTGAACATGCAATTTTCAAATTCCTGTTGGATCTTATTACTTAAGTAGGATAAGCAAGTATTTGTTGAGTAGTATGCGCCGATATGTCTTTAATAGGTTTCAAATATTTATATGGAATATTGTTGTGAAATTTAAACACAAGTCAATTCAAATACATCAAGCGTTGCCATAGAAAGATTACCCTCTGCTTACTACAGAAACACCAATAACAAACCAAGGGGCAATCATCTTTGGAGAGGGCTGGACTTTATCAAGAGGACATATGGATATATCAACTAGGAAGCCATGTAGTAACATACCCGACAGGCACTGAAGTTGAACCCTCAGAGGAAACGAAAAAGAGAACGGCCCAGAAACACCTGACGACACGACCTCAAGGTTGACGGTAAAAATATTATACGAGCCTTGTAACAGCTGCAAAGGACAGCCAAGGGCAGAGAACTATGATGAACTCGATCTAAGCGTGTCATGTTTATCGTTGCCAGGGGTTTTATAAACAGATTTATCCGGTGGTCTCTGAATAACATTTGTAATACAGAATCTCAGACGTTTCAGAAAAAATGCTCTACTTTCTAAGCCTGTGTAGTCATACACATGTTCTTCGTCACCATCTCTTAGCGTAATCTACGAACTGCTATTTTCATTGTGTTGGGCGGTGGACACAATAGTTGCCATGTTTGGCGGTGTTCTGTATCTTCCTCCTTACTTGATCCAATTATTTGCAAGTCACTGACATTCTTGACTCTCACTCTTCCCATTAATCAATGTCAAATATTTACCAACTGGGTTAAAATTTTGCATTGACTCAATTACAATGCTATACAGGGTAGGCGAATACTTCCTACTGATAACTTGCAATGTGACGATTATGTCGGAGCAACTTACCACTAGGTATTGACAGCAGTAAATGGCTTCGGCTGACTGGCACTGTCCTGACACTAGCAAAGTATGTTAAGTTATTGAACAAAATTTGCGGCCAGGTACACCACAGTTGGTTGCAAGTCAATTAAATGAACATTTCACATGTGTACATTAATCCAGCTATCTGGAACACGGCTGATAATTGGGGTTGTGTTGCTGCATACTCTTTGGAGATAAAAGAACACTGTTTATCAGTGTAAGAAATAGGAAAGAAATTTCATGGATTTCCTAGCTAACTTTATCAAGATTCATAGAGGCTATTTAACAACACAGACGCTTATGTGAGGATGATGATAGTGATGATGATGATGATTATGATGATGATGATGATGATTGTAACAATCACAGTGATAACATGGCATGAAAATACCGGTGTCTAAACTTTCCTGTAAATTCAAACGAAATTTTGTTGATAAGATCAGATGTAGGAATATATATCAGAATATACTCGTTTTTTAGGTCACAGGAAAATAGTTTGCCTGGGATGAGGGAGTTTTATCAGAAAAACTTGTTGGCATACCATTTACGAAGGTTGACTTAAAACTGAAATCCAGATCTCTGACATGGTCTCTATGCAGTCAGGTGCAGTTTTTTCCAAGTCTAGAAACGTTTTACAATTTTACATAACACTAATTTAGTTACTTTTTTCTTTCTAAAGGTAAAAATTTGGTTTCAGAATCACCGAAGACTAAAGAGAGCGGGGGCTTACAATCCTGGACAATATCAGATTAAAGATCACCACTCGTGAAACTTACTTTTATAGCCTTTTGTAAAATAGAACTTTAACGATTTGGCATCCTGCTTTTTTAATATATACATATGGTACAGAATATAATTGAACTTGGGTTACCATTTATCCACAGAGTTGACAAACAGATAAATTTATGTGATGTTATCCCTTAAATGGGGTTTCGATTGTTCTAAATGTTTAGTTAAATGTTTGCCAATGTAACATTTCTTTTAGTATTATCAATTTGAATGAGTGAGATGCATTTTATGATATTAAAGAGCGAGTTTGCATTGTGTATTTTGAATATGGTACATCCATTCTGTAAACTTTGTCCGGGAGAGCATATAGCCACGCGAAAACTGCGCAAGTTATTAGTTTATGGCAAAGATTATAACAAAGGTTTTATCTTAGTTCGGAAAGTAATACAGAGGGAGGCAAATTCTTGAAAGGCCAAGCTGAAGATTTTGATAGCCTTTAAATTTTAATATGATGACCTTGACTCCCTGTGGTTATTCGCTCTCAATCCACTTTTAGACTCAGTATTTCACTTGCTTGGAAAACTGAGGTTAAAAAAGAGCTTTTAAAAGATTTTCTATTAGTATTACCTCAAATAAACCTATTCGAAGCCACCCATCGAAGTTCAGGTTTCAGAAGCCGTGGAATATCCGCCGCAGACTTAAGGTGTTTAATTCTCCAAAGGCACCATGATAAAATTAAATAGGAACTAAATACATAGTTTTTTACATTAGGATGACCAAGGTTAGGAGATACCAATTACTCCATCTAGTGTGGGCGTTAGCGCAGCCTGCCAAGAATATGTTAGATGATGTGGTGTTGATGATGATGACAATGATGATAAAATATTAATTAGATTAGGCCTTCAACTATGCACCTTTATTTCATTTATCATTGGTCTTGCATTTTTTTTATTTTCACTAAGAATAATTCTATTGAGATAAGATCATATTAATGAAATGGCGTCCCCAGGAATAACATCCATGCCTTCAATTATGTACCTTTATTTCATTTATCATTGGTCTTGCATTTTTTTTATTTGCACTAAGAATAATTTTATTGAGATAAGATCATATTAATGAAATGGCGTCCCCAGGAATAACATCCATGCCTTCAATTATGTACCTTTATTTCATTTATCATTGGTCTTGCATTTTTTTATTTGCACTAAGAATAATTTGAGGTACTAAAATATCTGAGTTCTTAGGGTACAGAACCTGGCTTTTCTTTTTTATGTGGCCAATACATGTGAACCAGCATATAAAAGTATGAATTAAATGTGTATATATGGCACATAAATACAAATGAATTTTAAATATTTGCTGTACAGTAATAAACTATATTTCAATAAATGAACACAAATATCATAAAATGCAGAATTTAAAAAAAAATCTATACAAGAATAATGTACAGTCTTGTACAAGGTAAGCAAAAAATAACGCCATTAAAGTAATGTGAAATGTTTGTTGGGGTTATTTTTTAGGAGTGAGGTAAGGGGGAAAGATGGTTTGTTATAAGCATACATAAAATTCAGGGTCGGCCTCAAATATGATGAAGGTGCTACCAATTTTGGACTAAAGCTACACTTAGCATATGCTTGTGACGAGTACAGTGATTGCGGGTAAGAGAACATTTTTATGAAAATGCGCTCTTATCTTCAACCACTATCATACTATTCACCTAAGGACAATCATTTTATGGAAGTCAATCATAAATGGATATCATGTCGTGAAATCTTTATGTTTTGATAAATATATTGAATCCTTTATATGGAAAGAACTTTATAGTTACTAATCAATCATCAGATGTAATTTATGTAGTTTAATTCATAGCATAGTTGTCACCTGATACGCTTTTTTAATTCAACATAAAAGATGTATAGTAATATATATATATATATATAAAGATTAAATGAATTTCTTCAATTACTTAACTCTTTATTGCCAGGAATAAAATTCACCATGGAAATTGGTGGTGATCAAATTTGCTTTCTTGATCTGAAAATTGTAAAGCATAACAACACTTTACAAACGACTGTTTACAGCAAACCAACTGACAGCCATCTTTACTTGCATGGTTCATCCTGTCACCCAAAAGGAACCATAAATGGTATATCGAAAGGAGTTGCCGTCCGGCTACGTAGAATCTGTTCGTCAAAGGATACATTCCTAGCTAAATCCAAAGAGTACCAGGCTTATCTTGCAGCACGTGACCACAATCCAAAAGTTATTCAAGAAAGCTTCGGTAATATTGCTAACCGTTCGAGAGAGGAAATTCGTGAATTGAAAAAGAGCGATACACCTAACATCCGTCGTACACTCTTTTCGACCCAATTTAATCCACGTGGTCCCAACATAAAACAAATTGTTAAACGCCACCTTCATCTTCTCGATACCCCAACTTTGTCAAAAATATTTCCAGAAGGCTCAGTAGGAGTTGTCTTCAAGAACCTTCCCAATCTGAAGCAGCTAATGGTCCGTGCTGATCCATACTCACCAACTATCAAGAGATCTTGTGAGGAGATTCGTGGTTACCAACCGTGCAAAAGAAAATGCGACTCCTGCAACAACTTTGTTGATAAAGTCGATTCTTTCCGATGTAATGCAACAGGGAAAGTATTCAAAATTCACAAAGCCATCACTTGCACTACACCTAACATCATTTACATAGCTTACTGCACAAAATGCAAAAAACAAGGAGTTGGTTCAACTGAGAACTGGAAACCAAGACTTTGTAATTACAAGTCGCATATCAAACGACGTGTTTATTCCTGTTCAATAGTAAGACATTTTATTGACGATTGTCCAGGTGATGATGATAATCCATTTAAATATTTACGTTTTGTGTTAGTTGACTACGTTGAAAACGTAAGTGTTGAAGAACGTGAAAGCATTATGCTTGAAAAAGAAAAGTTTTGGATTGGCTCCATTTGCACTATCCACAAGGGACTTAACGGTTTTCATGATTGGAGACGTACTAAACGGGTACAGAAATTTAAAATCGGAGACTGGTAGTTTTTAAAACATTTTTCTCTCTTTCTGTCACTGTCACGTCATTTTTTATCTCACGTGCCTTGTGTCCGTTGAGAAGTGTGTTTTCATTGAAAATAGAATTCTTTTTGTTCACTTCACAGCTCCCCAGTAACAATTAATTTTTGTTGCATGGCAATAAATTGTCACTTAGCAACTTGTTTGCAGTCTTATCACGTATACGTTTTTTGCTTGTCAGTTTCTTGATAAAGTCTGTTGTAGACAGACGAAAATTTGAAATAATAAATAAATATTTGATTTACTCAAGTAAATGTTGGCATACTTTCTTTAGTCATTTCCTGTGTCAAATATTATTGTTATTAGCTGAAGGAGTTTGTCAGTGTTGGTTTGGCATATTTCTGTGTCGAATATATATATATATATATATATATATATATATATATATATATATATATATATATATATAAGGATATATTATGAAACGGAATACATATAAATCCAATGGGATAGATAGACGGTATAAAAATTAGATTTTTATGAAATATGGTTTTGATACAATTACAACACCATCAATAAAGATAGTTCAGGCTGTTATACAATATTGTGAAAATTTAAATGAGAAAAAAACTTTTAATTAAATTTTTGACAATGAACCAAAAGAAACATCCGCAATGCATCCAATTTATTCATCAAGCCTTGATTCAATTAGAAGAAAATAAATGCGGTTTTTGTAATACGAATATACAGGAATCTAGTGAACAAAAAATACAAGAGTCTAGTTAAAAAATACAATGTATTTGTGATAATCAGGAAATAATAAATGATGATGAAGGAATGATCGTTTGTTGTTAGTTTGTTGGGGTTTTTTTGAGGGAGGGGGGTTTATCCGTTCATGTTTATGAAAGTGCTAGCGAATATATAGTTTTCTATGATATAGGCATAAGATTATTAAGAAGTCGGTATACAACCGGATGTATCATGTTGCCAACACGATGACTAAAATTAATTGTGAAAACAGAAGAGATTCACCTGACTCAAAGATCTGAAATAGAGAAAATATTTTAAGAGGTAGATTTTGTTTTACCTATAATTTCTAATGTAATACACAAAAAAAGTTTAATCAGTATCAATTTTATTCCAGCATATCTGTATTATACATTTGATTTACCATTTGAGTATACAGCTGTATCTAAATTGAAGAAAGCTGTTTAAAAGAATGTGAATTACCTAGACAAATTTTATTCTTAATATTTGATAAGATACCTTAGATTATAAGTGAATTTTAATATTTTTTACTATTGAATATGCTCTCCGAAAAACCTGAAATGTGTTCAATCAATTGTGATGCTTTAAAACAATGTGGTGTTATATTTTCAGCAATACTATAACAACATCCTCGCCCTTTTTGATACTTTGAGTAAAAACGACAAAAACCATCATGAAATGCACTATGTAAATGACAATTTTGAATTATACCAAATATTCTTTCTAATATATGCGTACAACATCCCACTTCACGGTCCAATTAAACCAATTTTTTTATTGTATTCTACCATAATAGAATGAATTGTTATTATTTCATTCACTATAATGTATACTAATAATTGATAAATCATGGCACTTTTTAGAATCTGATTATCAAATGTTGGGTACAAACATCATTTCTGTAAAATTATTTCATGTATTTTTAACAAATTTGAAGATTAACTATTATATATATATAGGGTATATAATTTTCAGCTTGAAGTTATTGAGATGATGGTGTAGGTTAACATCTTCATCTGAAATAACTCTATCTTTATACAAATCGAAAAGCACTACAGAGCCATCTAATCAGCCAGTCAACCCTATTTGGGTTGAGACCTCCAAATGTCATTTGATTTGATCCAGCTGATGCTCTTACAATAGAATCACATTGTTTCTTCCCATTACCCCAAATACTAGATCTGTTGGTACATTTGAGTGAATAGGCAAGCAACACTACTAATTTAATATACCTGAATTTGGTTTAATATGGTAATTATCAATAACTTCTTTTCCATTAATATTTTCTTTTAATTCTTAATGATCGTTACTTGTTACTGACTCAATGACGATATGATCATCTGCTCTTTCTGGTTGAAGGAAACGAATTTATCAGAAAAGCCACGGCCGTGACTGAATAACCCGTTTCTAATCCAGTATATAGCATCGAATGAGTTAAATTTTTAAACAATAACCGTGGTAAATATTTTAACAATACCGTCATTAGAAACATTAAAATAGATATCACTAATCAATCATTGACTACCGTTAAAATTAAGATAATAACGTTGATTAATCCTCTTTGCTTTAATACATATTGTTGGTTGTTTATCTGTAGTTGTTTCCCTAACATTTTCATACAACGTCTGATCACATAACTTCAATACTTCTCTTCTTAAACTACCATAGGTACTTCTGAAGAACTACAACCGACAAGTTTATATAGTGTGGTACCATAGCTTGTATAGTATTCGCTAAGTAAAGTTTCACTGAGTTCGTCGTATACGTGCACTCTTAAATATCCGTAAGATACGGCTAATGAGTCAGATATCGCTGGATTTTGAAGACCAAAAAGATCCTTATTGTTCATATTAATTCCACATTTCATCATTGCTCCGGTGACCTTATCGAGATATTTATCATTTGTAAATTTTAGTGTAACAGCGTCTGATTCTACAACAGGGTCTAGCATATTTGTTAGTCCCTGTTCGTTTGCATCCGATCCATTTGATTCTACTGATATAACGTCAGAGTATGTAACGGTTTTTTCATGCTCACCATCGAATGCGCCCATATTATATTAGTAATATATAAATAGATTAGATATTTTTAAATAGGTATTGATTAACTATTGTATTTTGTGTGTGAAAATGGTTTACTGACATGATAATAGTTCTTACCTTTATTACTATTATTAATCCAATAAAAATAATAGTAACCACATACCACACTCGTCAGGTGTTGATAATGAGTACTATCATAAAAATAGTTAACTTTCAGTTTATCAGACAATTTAACAACTTTCTGGGCAAGGCTATCCAAATGATATGCATTACTATCCAATGAGTTCTTCTTGATCTTTGATTGCCCAAATTGACAACTTAATAAACTTTTTTAACATAATCTTATAGTTGATCTCTCGAAATCACAGTATTGAAATTTTAATCTGTAAATATCGCATCCAGTGAGCTATGTCGACACTTGATAGTAGAATATTAACAAATTGTTGTTTTGAAATATCGTTTCGAGTAAAGTTATGCCGTACAAATATCATTAGGATTGCTTTCACCACTACTATCAGTTACAAAGTCATATCCAAACTTTGATATTGACCATTTGGGGATAGAGTAATAGGTATTGTTAAATCCACCGATACGTACTCTATCATACACAAAATTTTGATGGCCTAAGTGACATATATATAATATTATACATTATATATCATATATATTGTTTAGATTATTTTGACATATGTAGCAATTTTTCAGATTCCAATGAAAATGCTGCTTCGTTTGGAGTAGGTTCACGAGTGTCCTTCATTTGTGATTGTTTATTGGCAGGATGTGATTTTAATAATTCTATAATTATCAGATCACTCTTATTCTCTGTAATTGTTGAGTTTTTGTGGAATTTGCTATCTGGTTTATCAGCAGCAATCTGGCCCATTCTTTCAACAGTTTTAGAACCCTCTTCAACGGCTTTAATTAGACCTTCTAATGCTAAATCCTTGGTGGCTTTCAATGTTAATTTAATACGACTTTTTACCTGCACATTTCAAATTTTTAATAAAACCATAAACCAATGTGCATTTCATTCTCAATACCGATACACTGACCACTATCAATGTCAATTTTTTGAAATTTGTATGTATGGGGGTCTCATATGGGTCTTGTTTTTCCTACCATGCATATAGTAATAGAGTATATAATTTGCACACATTCTCTTTTAGCAAAAGTGTCATGCTAATCGGTAAACCATTTAAATGGACTGATCTCCCTATACGAGGGGTGGTCAACCTATGGCCCGCGGGCCAGAATCTGGCCCGCGAGGCCCTCGTCTTAAAATTATATAATTTTTGTTAGCAAATAGAATTGTCTAGCGGTTGCAGATATTGAATATATTGAATAAAACATAACTTTGTCAAACTTGAGATTCAGGAAAAACTTTTTTACTTAAATTACTGCGAGCCACACTTCGGTAGCAACACCGGTGTGATTTCACTTCACTTTCGCATCGAGGACGGCCATACTGACAGCGAGGTTAATTTACATAATCTGCTTTTTGTTTTTTCTCTCTATTTGTTTCTCGCTTTTCTTATTATATTTGACCTACGTAAAGAAAATTTTTGAAGGATCGTGCCCACTCTCTAGAAAGGTTGCCCACCCCGACCCTAGACTGTAAGCAGCGTATATCCATAAATCTTTCAAAATGTTAGCGTTAATTTTGTTATAAAGTGGCCGTTTACGTTTGACATGAAATGAATAGCATAGTGACTTATCATCGATTGGAATACGATGAAAAACATCGAACTGAATACCAGATATAATCGATTCGGATATCAGATTACAATGTATGTAGATTGAATCAATACTATTTCTGACGTCCGACACTTTTTCACCATATCCGGATGTTGATACGATACCATCACTGAATCCAGTTAAATTAGAAAATGTCCCTTGAGAAAAATCTAAGTGATAAACCAGTTCTAAATTTATAAAGACTTCAAGACGGCTAGGGATAAATCTTAGACTAGTACCACTTTTTAAATGGCCATTGTTGAGACTATTGAGAACTATTAAAACGTTAATGAGCAAACCACCATATTGTCCATTTTTGATATTGTATGCATTTCTTTGAGGTTGTTCGCATATCCTACCAAAACCAGCCTATTCTACTTTTCATATTAATTCACTATCTGCCAATGTCAGCTGAATGTTCCACAACCTTTAATGCCATTAAATATTTGCTCAGTATTTCTTGCTTCTTCTTTGTAGTATCTCAAACATTTTTATTCCTATTCCTTCTCTTTCTACCTAAATAACTAATTTTTGATCGAATGTCCTTCTGTGTTGGTATAGTTTTCACAGACACATCAAAGCCGTGGGTTTTTGACTTCCTTTTCCGCATTACTAAACAAATCATCCTTTTTATCGTCATCATCCCCTTCTTCAGCTGTATCTAATGAATCAATATTAGATGATAAATCAGATATCCATCTCTTAACTCCAGCTGTCGAACCCTGCTAGTTTTCTTGCAAGCGTTTCATTAATTTATCCTGTTTTAGCAATAGTTTCCATAACCTCTTTATGAGCCTTTATAATTGGTTTAAACAATTCTGTACTTTCATACTGAATATCCTCTACTTCGTAACGATAACTTTTAATCTTGTTTTCATTTTTAAGCTTCGTGGCATGGATTTGAATGGCTTTTTCTATATTCTTTCCCAAATTACTGATATTCATCATATAATACATTAGATAAAAATGCAGTTATCTTGTTATTTAAGTGCATAAAAGCAGTTATTTACTGACATGTGTTAAAATGCAGATGTTATCACAAAGTTATGTGCGTGATATAATAAAGTTTCAGACGTATGATGATATTGTAAGTAAAACAAGAACCATTTCAAGTGTATAGACAAACGTATGCCAAATGATTTTTCTTTAGAATTGTCATAGCTTCTCCTGGTTGTGGAAAACATCTGCTGCTTGATTGCATCTTTAAACTTTGCTGGTATTTGGGCACAAAGTATCTGTATGCTAAAAGCTCAGAGCCAGAAAAGTATGATTACTTGTTAGATATATTTCAACGAATCTCTGAGAGAGTTGGGTATGAAGTTACTGAATGTAGTAATGACAAAATTATCCCAGTTTACAGTATGAGATGAGAAAAGATGGTCAACAAATTGTGATATTTGACGATTTTATCTGTGACAAAAAAATCAAAAGCAAATATTAGTTTTTTCATATGAGGACAGCACAAAAATTGGAGCTGTATATATTTATCACAATAGTTTTATCAGACTTATAAACTTATTAGGCTTAATTGTTCCAATTTTTGAGTATATGATTTTTTTTCTCTCAATATGAAAGAGGTATGATTTACAGGAAATAAAATTTTGACAGACAAATAATATAATAAAGCAGGAAAAGAATCATATTCGTTTATTTATGGTGGTAAACCTATGAAAAAAATAATGAAAAAATTTGATGAAAATGTAAAATATACAAACAAAGTATATAATATTAATATGACTACTAGCTATTGTGTAAAATGCAGAAAACAAACTACAGTCGACGCTCGTTATCTCGAACTCTCAAGGGACCGGCGAAAAAGTTCGAGATAACGGATGCAAGTCGTGTGAAAGTCCGAGATAGTGAAAGTTTTGAAATTGAGTGAAAAAATCAAAAACAGTTTATAAGATCACGTCATTTATAAAACCCAAAGAGATTTTTCTGGACATCAAAGAATGAAAGGAAAGTTGAGTCGAGGCATTCACATTTATTGGAGTCGTATTAAATTAGATACATGGTAATTTTTTTACCTTAGGAGTAGAAACTTTCTCAGGTACTAATTTTCGCACCTTCCGCGAATTTTGGCCGATTTCGTGAAAATTCGTATCCACCAAATACAAAATTTCCAAAAAGCTTTAAAAATTACCTATAAATTAAAAAAATACCACGATTTAGGGTTAAATGCCCGAAAATTGATACCCGCCATCCATCTGAAGCTTCGAAGTCTGTCACGCCTAACTCCTTTGCGTTCTTCATTGCTTTTTCTTTAATGTAGCTCCCATCGATTGATATTCTCTTACTTAGTTGAGACAAGAGCCACCTAAAGACAACATTATCTACATCGGCGTGATTGCTTTGCCTTACTGCTTTTCGCTTGATTTTTCCAGTGCAGAGAGAAGCTTTTCCTTGTTTTTAACCCAAGCAGAAACAGTGTTCTTTGGCACCCCGTACTTTTCTGCAACATCTTTATTTGAAACGCCTTTTTCCAAGTCCTTTAAAGCCTGACATTTTTCAGCTAAGGTTTTCACAGCTAGCTTTCTCTTTGCTGCCATTTTGAAAGAACGAAAAATACCAAAACCTTGTCCTAAAAGAATTTTACATTTCGAACATTAGAAATGGAACGCGTTTCATTCGATTTTCAAACGAAATTCAAACGAAAGTTCGAGATAACGAGCGTTTTTTAGCCTAGAGTTGCTTGAAAAGTTCAAGGGACCGGGAAAAATAGTTCGACATAGTGAAAGTTCGAGATAACGAGCGTCGACTGTAGTAATTTGAATGAAAAGATGCAGAACCTCCAAGAATGGTAAAATAATGCTTAAATAGACATGTGCAATATGGTTCAAGGAAGAGTCGGTTCATTAAGCAAAAAGATGCGTCTATTGATTTTCATAAGCGCTTATCAAAATTAGGTAAATTACACATGTGCACAACTAGCCTTTAAAGATACAACTATTGCAGTCCCGGAACAAAGCTTAAAGAAAGACCATAATCAAATAATGCATCTCATTGCGAACCAATAAATAAACGTGATGCATTTTGACGCCATCCTGATATCGATTACTGTAATTCAAAGAATTTGCAAGAAAAACATAAGGCAAACGAAATAATTTCTAAAAGCATATTTGAAATTCCATTTAATGAAAGACCAAGTGGGCAACAGCTGTACAGGGAATAATAAAAGAAAATGATTGTTAGGACTGGGTGTTCCAAAAAAAGGAAAACAGTCAAGTGAAGAGAATTGGCAAGAAAAACTAGTTGGTAAATTGCATACACCAAAAAAACGAAATTTTACTCGATGACATGGGGGCTATCTATTATTACTTTCGCATTGAGGGGGTATCCTAAAAAGCGAACAGGGGGTGTGGGGTTCACAAGGTGAGAACGTTCACATAAAAAACATTTTTGCTTACAGTTTCACAAAGTTGTAACAGCGAAAGACAGGTGTGCAGGTTTAATTATTCTTATCTGTTTGTACACATTTATTGTTTGCTTTTATGGAATTACTTTCGTTTGTATTCGGCTTGTATCTAATTATGATTGTTTTCATTTCTCACAACAATAGCACGGCGTCAATTTTTTTCTTTTCGAATTTAAGCACGCGAGCTTCCATAAAAGAAGAATCAATGACAATTTTTAACTCATTGATCGAAATGGCAACTACCAACGACTGTCAAAAAAGTATAACGTACTTTCGCACGGGGGGTACACGTGGCCAATTTCATGCGAACGTATAAATGGATGGCTCCATAGTTAATTGTTTGGGCAACTGACCTAGTTGATATGCAACAGTTTAGTAAATATAATAAAGGCTAAACATATCTTTTAATGATATTGATGTTTTTCAAGTTTGGTTGGATTGTCCCATTAAAGGATAAGAAAGGTGAAACTGTAACTAAAGTCTTTGAAGAAGGTAGAATTTCTTGATATGTTACCTAAATTGGTATAAAAGTACAATAACACTGGACATAGTTTGATAAAAATAAAACCTGTAGAAGGATCCATGTAAAAGAATGAAGGAATTTTTTACTTTAATCTTTCTGGTGAAATGGAAACATTAAAACAAAAGACGAAACTTGAAATAGATGATACGGTCTGAATAACTAAGTATAAGCTAAATGTGTTTGATATGGGTTATACATCAAAATGGACAGACAAATTATTCATGAAAGATAACGTCCAATGCACTACCCCCAGTTACAGAATAAAGGATCTAAATGCTGAAGAGATACAAGTGAGGTTTTAAGAACAGGCGCCACAATAGGCTAAACAAGAGGTATTTTGAATTGATAAAGTTATTTGGAGGTATTATAAGAAGTAATAAGTTTTAGTGAAGTGGAAAGGAAATAGTGAGAATCTTAACAGTTGGTTACCATTCAAGGTCTCAAATGTATATGAGTGTGTTTTAAAAATAAAAAAATATATAATATTATATGATTGATGAATACAAAATCCCAGATTTAAGAAAATTTATTCGACTTTGTTATTGATAAAACCCTTAAAATAAAAAAGGATACAGTGTCACTATTTGAACGGAACGATGGCACTGTAAATTATTTCAGATACTATTAAGAGAGTATTTTAAGGTGAAAAAGCTTTATTGTAAGGAAGCTAGTAATGGCAACGTTGTGTAATAAGATCTATGGAATGCACTAAAACATAAAAGTGAAATATTGCTTAAAAAATCAATAACCAATCTATACAGCATATATATTATATGTTGAATAATTGCAATTTATAGCCAAAAATTTATCACATTTTCTGTTCATATATTAATTAAAATTTTCTAGTTCTAATAAGATTTAAAACTATACTAAAAACAAAAAATATATAGCATAGTATAGGATACTACAAAACACCAGAAAGATCATCAAACAATTAAATGTGATGAAAGGTCTTAATATGAGGCACTGAAGGTTATATTCAGTAAAAAAGTTTAGTGGGCAAGACGTAGATTCAAAACAAATATATTTTAACAGTAAGCCTCAAACAATGATAAACCCAACTGAAATAGCTGATTCTTTATAATTAACACAGCAATATATTGCACAATGGATGTTCAAAGGTTCTTGGTGGGCTGTAGAATATATTGATAATAATTTCCTTGATGTAAAATATATATAAATATGTAAAATATCAGCCCTTTCGAGGAACATCATACTTTAAAGTACCACAAGGATTACAAAATAGTGCTAAAGGATTAATCAGTCTGAAAAATAAAGACAATAAATGTTTCAGATGGCACCAAATCAGGCATTTAAAGTCTCAAAAAAGAGATTAACTGAGGATTAAAGAAATATGATAAGCAATTATTCAAAGTCAAGAGTATAGTGGTATTGATTTTCCTGTTAGAATACAACAAATCAACAGAATTGTAAAGTAAAATGGAACTGGTATTAATGTTATTGGATATGAAGACCAAAACAATACCCAATATATGCCTCAAAATTGATGAAAATAACCAATATATACTGATGAGTGAGGAAGCAATCTTGCATCTATTGCCTTCAATATTTTAGTTTTGAAAATGTATATACTGATTAAAAAAGAGAACTTTATTCAAGTTTTTATTCAAGAACACAAGCAATCAAAATGCTGACAAAAGAAGATGATATTTTGAAATTCAACAACTTTTATAAACAACTACCAGTAGCATTTGTTATTTATGCTGATTATTGAAGCAATAACAAAATACACAGAAATGCCAATGTAGTAATGAAAAATCATATACTGAATCATATCAAAAGCAGTTATAGTTATAAAGTAGTCTGCTATAATGAGAAATATACCAAACCATTACTTATCTATAGAGGTAATAATTCTGGAGGAATTCATGGAAAAAATGCTAGAAGAATTATGTACTGTAATAATGTTATAAAAAAGAATGCAACAAACCATTAAAAGTAACAAAAAACAAAGACAAAGAATTCAAAAAGCTGAAGAATGCCATAGTTGTGGTAAAAATACACTAAGAATGGAAATAGTAGTTCATTGAAATAGCAGATCACTGAAATACACTGAAATAGATTAAGAATGGAAATAGCATATCATTGTTCTCCGTTTTCCATAGAAAATACCCTATCCTTCCATTGCACAGCTACTGACCATTTGTGAAGACAAAGGTACCCAAGTCAGTAAAGCTGTAAAAAGGAATTGGCTAAAAGTTTGAAATTTATTACCCAATTATTGCAGAGCTGAGCCAATAAGGAAGCCAAACAAGTCATGACAAAGTTGAAACAGAAAAAGCACCAACCATCAACATATTTGACATGCTTTAAAATAGCAAATTTGTAAAAGTTGATGTTGAAAAAGATGTTGCAGACTGGTATCAGGTATTCTAAGTGGTGTTATTAATGAAACTTGCACTTCATATTATCTTATTTTGTGAATTAGTAGATTGTTTTATGGTTCAAATAGCTTGTTTTGTTGTTGTGGTGGTGGTTGGTGGGGTATGAAAATTTTACACATTTTAAGGAATGAGTTATTAGTTTTATGGCACAAGTCTGACAAAGGGGGAAGGAGTAAGATTTTTTTAATTAAATATTTTTAGGCATTATGTATGTGTAGTTCAATATAAAGCCAATTACACTTACCTTTTTGCATTGAATATCTTAGCAAAATAGTAAACTATGTAGAATAAAATCACCAAAAATTGCTTCAGCATAGGAACAATTGCATATGTGTAATTTTACTGGGCTTGGTGTGTACTAACCTTAGTGCTTGTTAAGTGCCAGTGACATTTTATTTTGAAATTCAGGATGATACTGTAATATACCTACCAATGGTGTGAGTTACTGCAAAGCATAGGTATGCAAAAAGACTTACTACTCAGTTATTGAATATTTTTCCTAAAATTTATTTTAATTGAGTTGTTATCCAGACTAAATTGTTTAGAATCGGGAGTATTTTTTCCTTTTTCACAAAACCATAGATACACATTTGTAAGAATTTGAAAAATTTATATAGAGTAACAACAATAACAACAACTAAAATTCCTTAGACCTTGAGGCACTAGATTGACATTCCATGGGTAAGAGCTATCATTTCACAAGCAAGTGATAAGCTTATTTAGTAATAATTAATTATCACAAAGAAATACTGGTTAATAGTTAACCCTATACAATATTTTGATTGAAAGTGGAATGACTTTATTTCCACTGACAATTCTTGTTAACTCCATGTCTTTCAATTTTTTAGCATTTGGACAAACTTGGTTAATTTGATATTCTAGAGTTATTAAAGTGACTTCTGTTACCATTCAGGGGGTACAGTCATAAAAACATTTCAAAATATTGAAATTGAAGTTATAAATATCTTTCTTAAAAATAAAGGTTAAAAAAGAAAATGACAAGTACACTCAGGTATTGTAATTAATACAAGTCATAATATAAGTATTCTACATCATAACCATGATAAATATATAAAATACAACTTCATTGTTTTAAACAAATTTACACACAAACAGATTTTTTGTACTGATGAGAAAATAGTCCTAACTGACCAAAAACATTTATGATGATCCTCAAAGTAGTCTTGTTGTAATATCCTGAATATCTAGAATTCCTCTTCACAACACTTTTCTACTTGATTACTAATGCTGCCATTTTAACCCAGTATCCTTATCCTTTAACTTTTTCTTTAGCCACATGGTATCCAGCATATATAACAAAACCCCACGCAACAAAGACAGCAATGAAAATAACCTATATTAAACAAAAAGTACAACAGCATTAATTGTTGTATCAGCAATGTTGGATTTCAAGCTTTTTAAAAAGTTACATTCGTTGACATGGATTAGTGTGGTTATTTGCTTATCTAACATTCCATAGGGAATGTCTATTTAACACTTGTAAGCATTCTAGTATGTAACAATCTTTCATAAAAAAATTAAATTTACAAATTAATTCACATCAAAATCATGAGTTGACAAAATCAAAGTAGAATACCACAACCAAATAACTACATTCTTTTTACATCACCTCCTGACTGGAAAAATCACATCAAGTCCAGATTGTCAAACAACATACCAAATTCATCATCAAACTTCAAATTCCTTGGAGGCCTTTCAGAGCAATGAAATGTAATTGAGACCTGACCAACTGGACTTATAGATGATATATATGTGTGCAAAAATGCTCATTTGTAACCCTTTATGTTATGTATTAACTTTATGATGAACTAAACACAGAAAACTTTTAAAACTTTATGATGCTACACAATTTGTCAAAGCTTTTAGCTTTTACTGAGTGTAATCTCTGTACTACATTGAGCAGTCTTCAAATTTGATCTCTAATTTGTAATTACTATACATGCGTGTATATATATATCCTCTTTTGTTCTTGTTATTCCAAAATACTGACTCTCAAGACACTGTATGTATAGCCAAACAAGTTACATGTCCTGGTAACATTTATCATGTTGTAAACAGGTCATTGTTGTAAACAGGTCATTGTTGTAGTCTGGAATCACCTAAGCCAGAGCTGTCACTGAACTGTGACAAAGATAACAAAGAAAGGTAGAAGATAAATATGAAATTGCAAAGGTATGAAAGAAGGATCCACAATGCTTCTTTGCAATCAAAAACATGCTGTTGTGTGCCTTGAATCAACAGGGAATTGACTCTGGAAGAACCCTGTGCTTGTGATTGCCTATGACAAACAGATCACAGATTATATGATAGGATTCTATAAAAGGTTGAATAAAGAGAAAGTGCAAGAGCATAAGAAATCATCCTACTACAAAGCTCGCCATGAAACTGTATCAAAATATACTGCCTTCATGCTGATACGGTCTGTACATTATTTATCTGTCAAGCAATATGAACAAATTTGTTCGATATTATCTGAAGTTACATTCTCCTTCCATCAAAATAGCATCACTATCCATGAAGGCATCAGCAAGGTGTTAAACCAGGTAGAAGTGACCGCTTACAAATAAAGATATGGAAAGATTACTTGAAAAAACATGGACACCAAGAAAAAACTGGATATCAAAAAGATGGTACATGTTTTTATGCACACAAGCCAGCTCCTTCAATGGTGAAAATGTTACAAATTATAAATATATAAAGATACACATATATAATATATATTTTTCTGGATAGTTTTTGTTGTATTATACACACATACATGTGTGGGTGTTTTATTATAAAAACTAAATATCTTTGAAGTCATTCTAACGATAAAAAGATAGAAAAATGGAACCTCGTTAACAAAAAAGCACTTTTGCATTTTAAGGGCTTCTTTCGTTCTCATTTACACTAAAGCCCGCTGTTTTGTAGGCGTAAGCGAAAAACTAATAAAGTCGTCTAGCTACTTATTATGCTTCAGTCAGTAAAACAAACAACTCATAGGGCAGAGATTAATTTTACATCAAAAACCTTAGTACCAACGTCAGAAATAGCCGTTTAGCAGCCTAAAAAGTCTATTAACAATATATGTAATAATAATATATAATACATGTATATAAAATAAGTTATCACTGTGGCGCACGTATCTAGATCACCCTAAAAATAACGCACTGCTTACCAAAACAAATAAAAACTCCAGTCGTGCTTTTGACATAGTTCGATGCTTACATAAATTTTACACCTTGCCCTTCAATTCCTGCTGTCTTACTATGTTTTATGGACCAAAACATAAAATGCCAAACTGTATCTATCTTCTCCAACTGGGCATTCAGTTTATTTTCATGTTCTTATCCATTGAAATAGGGAGTCTCCTATTTTGATAGTCTTATCATTGGGGGTCAGTAAAGCAAACCACAGCTCACTGACAGGACTGAATTCAGAGAAGTTCTTCCAATCTTTTGTTCTGTCTTCCTTCTGTTTGGCATATTTGTCCAGGCGTGCGAAGTGGGGAAAAATACCTTACTGCAGGACATAAAGGCGCCAAAAATCAGAGCATTAATACTGAGTTTTCTTGGAAATGGATGAAGATATCAACAAGTTTATGAAATAAAATTTGTTCAGAATGGCTAACTTTTTGGGAAAATAGAAAAAAAATATAGAAAACTAAATAGTGTATAACTGGCCATGCTGTTAAGATTTGTACATTGCAATGTTGTTTTGAGTTATTTGCTAGCATGATGACCCAAACCCCAACCTAATATAAAAGCAGATTTCATAACATAAATTTTCCATTTTATGTGCATTAACATTAGGGATAAATGGAATGGTACATTTTTTATTTTTTAAAGCTTATTTTACATAAAGGCTCACTCAATCACGTTCTTCACCTTGTGTGTGTTTATCTATTTCCTGGTTATAAGATTTCTAAGAAAATATTTTAAGTCAAAGCAATTGTATTTTTTAGTTACCTATAACCTTTCAGATATTGCTTTGTATAAAAAATAATAAGACCTGGGTTTATAGCAGCTAGTAATAATAACAATAATAATAATAATAATAATAATAATAATCATCATCATCATCATTTATGCTTTTCACACTAAGTGCATGGCACTCGTCACCATTCTTCTCCAAACTTCTCTGTCTTCTGTTGCTTCTTTCATTATTTGATGTAATTTCATGTCAGAGACAAAGTCAGAGAGTAAAGAAGTGCCAGAGATATATCTCAGAGATATAGTAGAGAAGTGGCCTTTACGATTGCATTTGTTGCAATCGTAAAGGCCACTTCTCTACTTGCTGCCTCAAGTCTACTCCAAACACGAAAGCTAAACATAAACATAAACATCAACATAAACATAAACATAAACATCAACCTCGTCGTAAAGTCCACGAGCTTCAAAAATCATCTGACTCTGACTCCTCCGATGATTTTTTCCTCTGTTCCGTTACTGTGCATGATCCTGATTCTCACACTCACCATGTTAATGCCATCAATAGTGACTTTACTCCAGATAATAGACTAGATTCTCATGGTAAATCTGATTCCGATTCTGATAACTCTGACACTCAACAGGAACCCATTCATGTGAATACAATTAATGACGACTGGACAATCTCTCTTCCTTCAAATGGGACAAACATTGAATACAAAATAGACTCTGGTGCTCAAGCCAAAGTACTCCCATTAAACTGCTACAAACGATTTGCTAGAGTGCCAAATTTACATAAAACGAATGCCAAGTTGACAGCGTACGGCGGTATTCCAATCCATGTCGTGGGCAAATGCACTGTGTACCTACAACATGAAGGAAAATCATTCTCAGTCTTGTTTATGGTCACTGACACTCAGTCTTCTCCGATCTTGGTCTGCAAACATGTTTACGCCTAAATCTTATCTGGCGAGTTTACAAAGTTGACAAACTGCCATCTTATTTGTCAGAATTTGAAGACTGTTTTGGTGAACTTGGGACATCGAAGAAAGAATATCATACCGTCACTTACCCTAACATTACTCCTGTCATTGATGCCTGTTGCAAAGTACCAGTCGCATTACGTGATCAGCTTCATGCAGAACTCAAACGAATGGAAAAACTTGGCATCATAATTCCAGTTACAGAACCAACTGATTGGGTCTGCTACCTTGTAATTGTTGATAAACCAAACGGTACCTTGCGTGTCTGCCTTGACCCAGCAAATTTTAATAAAGCTTTCAAACGCCATCACCACAAATTGCTTAATACTGATGATATTCTCGCTCAGATAGCAGGTGCAAAGTTTTTTTGCAAACGCGATGCCTCCAATGCCTACTGGTAAGATCTACTCGATGAAGAGAGTTATCACTTGTTAACATTCAATACCCCATTTGGACGATATAGATTTCTTCGCATGCCCTATGGCATACATTCTGCCAGTGAAATTTGCCAAGCCTAAATGGCAGAAATAATCAAACATATAGTTGATCTTTCATAACTTTCCTGGTGAACAGGGAAAGACTGATCATGGAGCTGCAGCGAGCGGTAATCATTAAGAACTGGGGTGGACATATATATCGAACATATTGTTGGGGCCTTAAACTGCCAAGACGATATTGTGATATGGGACTCAACCAAACCAGAACTCCGCCGACGCGTTACTGCCCGCTTAAAAGCAATTCAAAACAGTGGATTGAGACTCGGCCTCCATAAGTGTCAGTTTGAAATGACTCACCTCCAGTTTCTAGGACACATACTCTCTGCAAATGGTATAGAACCCGATTTTCAGAAAATCGAAGCAATAGTGGAAATGCATTATCCTTCCAACGTCAGAGCTACAACGATTCTTGGGAATCATAACTTACCTGGGTAAGTTTATTCACAACCTTTCGAGTGAAACGTCACCTCTGCGAAAGCTACTTGAAAAAGATGTTCAATGAACCTTTGATAAACCTCAGCGTAATGCAGTCGAAAAACTATAATCACTTGTCACTAGCAGCCCTGTTTTGAAATATTTTGACCCCAACAATCCTTGCAAAGTCTCGTTAGACCCGTCGAAAGTTGGATTAGGTGCTGTCCTAGAACAGCAACACTTAACTGGATGGCACCCTGTAGCATTTGTCTCACGTTCACTCAGCTCGTCAGAACGAAATTATATCCCATTAGAAGAGAGACATTATTTGTCGTATTTGCCTGTTAAAGGTTCAAGGACTACCTATATGGTCAAAGATTCGACATGTACAATGATCATCAAAAGTTAAAAGCAATATGGGATCGTTCACAAATGACGTCAACCACTTAGGGGAAGGGGTACCTAAATATTGACAGAAGTTGACAACACTTTGGGTAGGGGGTGAAAGGAGGATAAAAGTTGATGTCAGTCTTTGAAAAAATTCAATAATTCTAAAAGCTTAAACCTTCTTTTAACTCCCTTGGGAGTTTATAAACAACCCTTACACTATGTCAGTACCCTCCCTTCATTTCTTGGCTGCTGTATACATTCAACAACAGATCTGCCTGAGGTAGTGACAGACATATGTTCAGGAATCTAAATTGGAGTGAAAATGATGTAAGTGAAGCAGAGGATGAAGAGAGAAGAGATGATGACGACTTTACCTCACGAGTAGAATTTGATGTTAATATTTTTTATGCCATTGAAAGTTTTTTCAAATTGTAAAAGACAGAGAGGTTCAATTGAAAGGTTATTTCACACAATTATTTTTCTTTTAAGTTTTACATTTTACTCGAAGGTACTTTTATCACCCCTGCTTCAAACTTCTAATAACCTTATAGTTAGAAACCCATAAATTAAGAATATAGTGTCAAAATTTTATCTTTGTTTGCAGAAAAAGTTCAGGGAAAAAGTGCCCAAAATTGAAGTCAACTTTAGGGAGAGGGGGTGTCAGAAATCCAAAATCAAATCAGTATTTGAAGCTTTACGTAAAATAACAGCAGCAGTCGAGTGCGAGATACGTAAAACTATCAGCCTGATGTGTCATGTAACGAAACTAATTTTTAAAGTGCTTCTTAACAGATGGAGAGTAAAAATTAGGAGTGAGATTTCTCTCTTACAGAACGCATATATTGAAGTTAAAGGAACTCGAAAGCCGATATTTATCCTGAGAATGTTATCAGAAAGAGCAATTGAAATGCAAAGAAATGTTTACCTGTTTACCTATGTTTTAGCGATTGCAGCAAAGCATTCGATAAAGTAAGACACACTGAACTATTTCAGGTGCTAGAAAATCTAAACATTGATGAGAAGGATCTCCGTTTAGTAAGAAATTTGTATTGGCAAACCGTAGCCATCAAGATAGAAGGTGAAATGACTGAATGGGTACTAATTAAGATAGGAGTTAGACAAGGTTGTATTTTGTCTCTAGACTTGTTCAACTTGTATAGTGAAATGATTTTGAGAGAAATAGAAGACAGCCCCGAAATTAAAGTGGGAAGAATTAATATAATCAATCTTAGGTAATCTGAGGACCTTATTTCAGAAAGCTAGAATGATTTGCAAGAACTCTTGAACAGAGTAGTTTTGGAGATTGAGGAAAAAGGGCTACAGATGAACATCAAGAAAACTGATTGTATGGTAATATCCAAGGGGAAGTTAATTTCAAATTGTAATATTAATGTTAAGGGAGATAAAATCAGAGGTACACCAGTTCTGCTACCTCGATAGTATGATTACATCTGACGGAAGATGCCACATAAATGTGACGAGAAGAATCGGAATTGCTAAGAACACCTTCTGTAAAATGAAAGGAGTACTGATGAACAGAACGTTACAGCTAAAAACTAAACTTAGAATATTAGAATGTCATTTCTGTTATTTGGGTGTGACGCCTGGACAATTGACGAAACGGCTCGGAAGAAATGAGAGGGTGTTAGAATGCGGTTTTTAAAAAGGATGTTGAGAATATCGTGGACAAAAAAGTCAGCCAGCAACTTAGCAGTCTTACAGTCACTACCAAAAGTATAAGACCACCCTTAATTTTGACCCTGAAATGACACAACTGATTATATATCTATATTAAAACTGATTTATTGTGGATAATATTTCCTTTACACACAAATCTCATATTTTTTAGTATCTTTT
>RDPX01000457.1:199688-239646 GCA_003991215.1 Morbakka virulenta | reverse complement strand
GGGAGTGCCAAATACCTCACGTAAAAGACCAAAAAACAGCTTCAGGTGCTTAGCTTCATTGGCTCCTGTATCTTAGACACAGCTAGAAGGGTATAAGAGACAGCGTGTAATGAGCGACCAGAGGGCAAATAATGAGTATGATGCAATCTCAACAGTAGGATGATGCAATACGATCTCATACCGAGAAATCTACGTATTTCCATGAGTGGTCTTAAACTTTTGGTAGTGACTGTAAATGGAGCTGGACCGCAACGTATACTAATCAAGATGATACGAAAACGACATATGGAATTTTGGGATAATGTTATGAGAAGACAAGGAATGGAAAATTTGTCGCTGTGTGGTAAAATTGAAGGAAAGAGGGGAAGGAAAAGACAGAGTTTAACTTTTGTAACACGTCTAAAGAACAAAATTGATAACACAAAGCACTGTTGAGAAATTCTGTCAGCTACAAAAGACCGCAGAAAATGAAAGACCATGATCGCCAACGTTCTGAAAGAACATTGCAGCTGAAGAAGATCCAACTAAAATAACATCATTCCAGATCCAGTTCAATGGGTAACAAAAGAAACATGCAAGCAGGGAAGAGAAAGAGCTAAGGTCATGTAACTTAGAAACATACGGCGAGAATGATATTGATGTATCATGTTTGTCTAAGATACCACAAATATAAGCAAATACTAAAAGCATAAATCTCTTTCATCAAATTTTCTGGTGGAAACCTTGTTATAAGAGAACATTTAATTTGTATGGCATACGTCACTAGAGTTTATGAGATTTGTGCACACACATGAGGTATTCATTCAATCTAAAAACAAACTAAAACCTACAGCTTGATTACCAACCCTTGTCAACATTCAGGTTTTTTGTGAGTCACTGGTTAAGAAATGCTTGTAACAAGTAATCAAAGAAATAAGGCTCTTCTATTTTGCTGTATTTTTTTAACTCTTGGATATGTTCTCCAATATTTTTATCATATCAGTTTCTGATAACATCCCACTCTGTTACTCTGAATCACTCTTATTTGAATTGAAATGGCATGCCAACACTTGTTCTCCAATATTAGATTGCATTGTTACGTAACTTAGTACAACCAAATTTGAGACCAGGAGGCAGCAAATTACCATCGTGAAACCAGAATATAATAAAGCAGGTCAATGTATGCTTAAAAGCGGCGAAAACAGCAGCAAAATCCAAATATAAGGTTGTGGGCCAATAGTAAGATGGATGCTCAAATGGTGACAAGTGTTACAGGCCAAGGAAAGCCATTTTAGGAGTGTAACTGTTCCTTGTTGTCCAGTTATTCACAAGCTCTTTTCTTTTGAAGAAAAAGAGCATTGTTGCTTTGGTCTTCTGTGAAGACAGGAAAAGTGTAGACGAATCATCTTGACTTATGAAATGCACAAGCCAATGAAGATGTTGCTTTACTGGCTTAAGACACAAATGCTGTGTTTTCTTGTTGCTTTGCTTGTAAGAAAATTTTCTTTAGGATTAGCGAGGTCGTTTAAAAAATCTAACCTTAGACCTTAGGTACTCTGGTCTTGTTCAGGGCATCGTTCAGAAAGCAGAGACAATCTTGGTTGATCAGCAAACAATGTTGGAACATTTGTGTCTTAGAGTCTACGTGCTTCAGATCTTTGCAGGCTGCCTGTCATGTTTGAACTAGCCTGCCTCCTTTTTCTTCTCTGTTTATGGCTTCCATCATAGAGCATGATGGGCTACTCTGTCAGGTGTAGTCGTGTAGCGCGGCCTCCTAACTTCCACCTCCTTTGTTCTGAAATCCTGTGTAATTCTTTTGTTCCGATACTCTCAGATTTCTTTGTTTGTTATTTTGTCTCTCCAAAAAACGCCAAGTATCCCTCTGAGGTTTCTTTAGTGAAAGGTGTCTACCCTCCTTTGAATCTTTCTTGTAGTTTTCCAGGTCTCATTTAACAAGCGTTTGCTGGAGATGATGATGGTCCTCTATAATTAAGTCTTGTTCTTGATGCTAATCTGTTTAGAATTCCAGATGTGTTGCGTTGCCAAGAAAGTTGCACTTGCCCTCCGGTAAATACATATCTAGGTTGCTGTACATAGACTTGATAATCTGGATGAATTTCTCTGGAATACCGTAGAATGATATTATTTTCTAACTAAATTTTGTGTACGCCGTTGAAGGCTTCTCGGAAGTCAAAAAATTTAACATTAGCTCTTGAAATCCTAAGCTCTCCTACACCATATTTTGCAGGATGGAAATTTGCTCGCTACAGGATCGCCTCTCTCTTATAACCTGGTTGCTCTTCTCTTAATTGCTGATCAATCAAGATTACCATGCATTTCAACAAGACATTATTTAATACCTTTTCTGTGATGTAGAGGAGCGTGATGTCGCTATAACTTTTGGAGTCGAATAGGTCTCCCATTTTTTCAAGCTTAACAATGACGCATTTGCTCCATTCTTCTGGTACAGCTTCCTTTCTCCATAACAGATCAAATTGGTTTTTCAACTTACCTATGACTGACGCTCCTGCTCTTCAAGGGACTCACTATTTGATTGGTCTTTTACTGGGGCTTTGTTGTTCTTCCATTTCTAAGGAGCATTGGCTACTTCATCCCTCGTGATGGGACATGTGTCGATTTCATGCGTTGTAGCATTTTATAAACTGTACAAATTGAACTGTGTTTTGAGGACTGATTGGTTTAGAACTTTTTGGAATTGTTTAGCCTACTCTGTATTCTCTTCTACTTTCTTTGTCAGGAATAAGTTATCTCTACTCTTAAAGAGGGCATTTTAAATACTGTCTTTTCCTGCTAACAGTTCAGAAATCTTGAATAGTTCCCTTGTTGTATTGCAATCTGATGCTTCTTGTGCTTCTTTGCTTTTCAGTTCGACCGATGCTTGTTTGTCTTCAAAGCTTTGTCTATACCCCTGCACTGTTTATGTAGAATTCGCAATGGTGATCTTCTGCTGGCTTGGTCTCTAGAGGCTTTGGTGACTCGGTGTTGAGCTACTAACTTCCATGTATTTTCCAATTTCCATTGTTCTTTCCTTTTTCCTTTTTTGTTGCCNTGTCAGGAATAAGTTATCTCTACTCTTAAAGAGGGCATTTTAAATACTGTCTTTTCCTGCTAACAGTTCAGAAATCTTGAATAGTTCCCTTGTTGTATTGCAATCTGATGCTTCTTGTGCTTCTTTGCTTTTCAGTTCGACCGATGCTTGTTTGTCTTCAAAGCTTTGTCTATACCCCTGCACTGTTTATGTAGAATTCGCAATGGTGATCTTCTGCTGGCTTGGTCTCTAGAGGCTTTGGTGACTCGGTGTTGAGCTACTAACTTCCATGTATTTTCCAATTTCCATTGTTCTTTCCTTTTTCCTTTTTTGTTGCCTACTTCTATTGCTACTAGCACTACTTGTAATAGCATCCCTGAAGGAGAAGCCTGTGTCAGCAATGTCATTGCCTCTCTGAAAGATGGAGAATCTTTTTAACAGATATTCCTGGAACTCATCCGGGTTGTTTTTATTTAGAATCTTGTTGGTGTAAAAGACCCTCTGTTTTCCTTTTTTCTTCAACTAGTTTTAACTTAGTGCTGCTGCCTTCAAGATAGCGACCACAGAACACAGTTGCTCCTCTGAAGACTCATGTCAGAAAAATCGACGAACTCCACCTTTCACTTCTTTCACTTCCCAAATTTCGTTGCGTGCATTGCTGTCTGGCGATCTCCAAGACCACTTGTGGATTTGCTTGTGTTGGAATAATGCGTTTCCAGCACGCAGTCCATTTTCATTGCAGGAGACAATAATCCTTTTGGCGTTGTTTTTAGTACTGTGGACAGAAGCGAGAGGTTCTATTATGTTTGAACTCCCTACCTTGTTCCTCTAACTTTGCATACCAGTCACTCATGACGATCTCCGGGTCGTAATTTGGGAGGCTGTCTAAGATTTCCTGCCACTTATTATAGAATTGTTCTTTGATTTCTTTGTCTGTTCCTTCTATTGGTGCATATATTTGAACAATCGATGTTTACAATATGAGTATCTATCTGTTAAAATTCCGTCTGCAATAGGTTCCTATCCAATACGTGTATCAGTTGCTTCCTTGATCTGTAATTTGGCTTCTGGCATTATAGACCTTTATTATGTGCTCATTATATACAACCACTTTTAACTTCATCGTCAACAGATGATTTGGTGTTAGGGCTTGTGTGCTTGTATCGTTATCATTGGATGTAGTCAATGGACAGCTATTAACTATAGCCATGACTTCATAGAGGAAAGTGCGCAAGGTGGATGTCTCAATACGTGCACTACGGTGACTGAGCATACTGTTAAGAATACTGCTAACAGTGCGAATTGGGCGCTCCCAAACTCTGCCCATATGGCTGATCAGTCCCTATTTGCGGCGGACAAGCGACCGGTCTCTGAGGATCATTGTGCTGCTGTTGGTTTGGCGCCTAGTTGGGGGTTGGTTTTTGTCCGGAACGGACCTACCCATTTATAATACAATAATTAGGTTTTGGATCCCTGTCAAGCTGTTGTTTTTAACTATGGTTCTATGTTTGCTGAAATTTTCACGTGAATCATATCTGTTGGAATCCTGTTGTCTGCCAACCTGTTGTTTCCTTGAGAATGAAATCACTCTCTCAAATCAGTTTTTCAGTAACCATCGGATGGAGCAGACAAGAAGCTGTCTCCGTCAATAGTTAATCAAGTTACTGTACAAAATAAGATTGTACAGAAAGAAGTATAGATACAGGACCTGCCAGAGAGAGCATGAGGTAAATACAAATTGAATTACTGTTTATATTTTGTTGACTTGAATTTTTAAGCAATCACTATCACTTGATATAGTTAGTACTAAGTTTGCAATGGATGAAATACCAATTTTGTACACGTATTATGTATTGAGTTAGCATTACAGACCTTTATTATGTGCTCATTATATACATGTACAGTACGTACATAGATGACAAGTTTTACTATTGTATCATTACGTAATGTAGTGAAATCCTATAGTGTATTGTTCCAACATAGCATACAGTACGTATATGCTTACCCTAGCTTTTTGTTGATTTTAAGGTTTTTTACTGTGTGGTGTAACAAAATTAGATACAAGAAAAGACTCAGTTATTTCACCCATCAGTTCCAAAAGACATTACTCTCACTCTCTGAGTTCGAATCTGGGGGACCTGCTATAGTATCATTAGCCTGAATGAAACCTGTAATGCCTCCTCCCATGACTTATAGATTGTAGCCAGGCTGGTAGAGGGCTTTTCGAACCTCTGGCATTAGGTGGACAGCGTAGCCGTCCTGCACATAAATGTCAAAGTTCTTTTGTGTAAATGAATTGTAGCGATTCGGTAAATTACTAATCGTTTTGAGAATATGATCCAATCGGTATGAGCCATTTGAGGACCACTGGAAATTGATATCATCAACCGCAACTTGTGCTTGCACCCCTTTCACTTTAAAAACAAACTCGGGCTTTAGATTAATGTTTGAGGCATTTGAAACTTGAGTAAACACTGTCACACGCTCTCTTGAGAGGTTATGGTTTTCATTGATAAAGGTTTCTTCCCTTTTAAACGCAATTATTTTCTGCTGTAAACGTTTGTTCCTGGGAAGGGGCATTTGATCCCCATTTATAATAGGAGGGTTGATACCGTATATTAGAATAAAATACCTGCGAATTGTCTACATATTTTGTAAAAAATCTTGCAGCCTTATACGTTCTTGATTGAAAATTGTTTGTTTGATTTTCTTAAAGTCAGCCCCTATTCATTTTTCCATTGTTTAATTCATTTGTTGCTGAATTTAAATTTCTGGTCCTCTGGTGTAGGGTATTGAACCAGCCAATCACTGTACAATTGTTGAGCTTTCAACTTGAACAATCGTCGAGGCAAACGTCCTTTCAACGATTCTTTCGCATCAACGAACAAATTAAAAAAAAGCCACTCTAACTTCTTGCGCTTTTACCTTACGTCCCCTCGACTTCTTTGGCGGACAAGAAAAGGGGTCTCTTAAACGTTTCAGATCATTATAAGAACGGGATGCAAGGTTTGTAGCCTTTTCAAAATTAGGATCATTGTTACTTGCGTTGGCCAAGTCGGAGTAAAATTGCCGTACAGCTTTTGCAACAAATGCAGTGGATTATTTTATTGCTACATGCTTTTTCTTTTCACATCAAAATTCGTTTTTCCTTCGCCTTTTTTAACTTCCACATCAAACTCTTCTTTGAATTTTGCAACCCGTTCGCCAACTTTTCCTCTATACTGTAAGCATTTCTTTTTGATCTTTTAAACACAATAACTATGGTTAAAACTATTTAAATTTAATCAAAGTGTTATAGCAAAGTATACAACTCTGGAACACTCACAGCAATGCATTAGTTTCTCAATGTAAATTTCCAACACGAATTCAAATTGACAATGCAATTGTTTCTTGGCGTAAATATATAACAAAGTGACACTGCCAAATTTCACAGAATAAAACAATAGGCTGCTTCTAATAGAAATCTGATGTAAGTGAAATTTCACTTCCGCTGAAGAGATGTTGGCCTTACAAGCAATTGGCGTTAACAGCTCTACACCGAATACAGTAAGAAGCATAAAGTAGTAGTCCTTCTACTTCGAAGAAGATGGGCATTGATTTTTCGGCAAATTTGAGACGACAGGGGGCGTTTTAATGAAGGAAGTAGTACAGATTTATGTCAACTTGAATATTTTTGTCGGTTGGATTACTTGTTATTTACAACTCTGGAAGTATTTGATATTTTAAGACTCTCCGTTGCAAAGAGGAATTACAATGGCTAAGTTCAACCTTCTGCCCGTCATGTTGAAGTTCAAATTGGGCCGGAAACGGATGACCTTAGTGAAAGCGACCTAAACAAAACAATACATCATGTGTGATCAGCGTGCTTCCTCGAAAAATTGTCATGGTTGGGAAATTACTTTAAAATTAATAGGCAAGGGGGTTGGAATAAGAATGTCCTGGGTGGAAAATTTTTGAAAAATTAATTAGCGGTGCGAAAGTCTATTAGGCCCCCAAAAGTACTTGACCAGACAGCAAATTCTAGAAAAAATTCAAAGCCTTTTTTCTCTTAGTGCAGCAAATATACAAAAGCTTCAGTGTCCACTACATCTCATTCGTGTTGAGTTGGTCAAGTCCGAGAAAAAAAGTATCGGACGAGAAGTTAAAGGAGCTGCAGTTTCAATTTGGCTTCCTCAAAAGCTTTTTCTCCACATGGCCTAGATGGACCGAAAGTATTCCGAAGTTTCCCATAAATTCAATTTCCCAGTTGTAATCACCAGCCTATCTTTCAGGAGACTGCTGATTATCACATTGTTTTCAACAAACCAGTCTCTATGTTTGGTCTTTCCGAGGCCAAGAACATCAGTACCTCTGGTGAACATTTGTGATCTGATCTGGTCCCAGGCTCCATAAAATGTAATGTTATTAAATTTGTTTCTGAAAGTTTTATGAACTTCCTCACTTTGTAACTTGGAAACATCAATGCACTTAGACATCTTTAATGCAGTTGCTCTGACCTTCTTCATCATGTGTACTGAAAAGTGGCTAGCAGTAGACAAGAATGTTTTGAGTCGACTACTGTTTGAGAATTGGTCTTTCAAGGGCTTTGCATATGTCTGTATGCAAGGTTTGCTATCTGTGAGATTATACGTCTTGTGACGAGATTGGATGATGTAGGGGCTGAAGTGTTGTAAGGAAGTTGCAATGCTGATTGTCTCAATTTTGCATGGTATCAATGCCGTTTGCTACTGTCTTAGTTTTGCACTAAAATAAACAGTGATGTAAAGTTTGTTGCATTGTAGAAGCAATACTAGGTGACTTAACACTACCATCAGTGACCAGGCATAATTGGACATATAGTTTCAGGATAGTGATGGATTTGTGGCTGTGCAAGTGGTACTGTGCCTATGAGAATACCTCTTCTGTCGACCCTGTCCATGTTTTTTGTCATGTGATGGTTTCCCAGGTACTAGCGACCCTAATGGCAAAAGGAAGTTAGAGCAGATAGGGTTAACTCTAGCAAGGAAGTTTTAAGCACCAATAAAGGATAAAAGGGCCTTTATGAAGGTATTGATGGATGATAGGGCAAGGATTGTAGCTTGTAAGGCAGTGAGGACATGTTTCTAGTAATGTAGAAGCTGATATTCAACATAAAACCAGCAGAAGCCGTTTGTTTGCGTAGAGATTGACTTTCTTCTTCTTGAGATGTGTGAGTTTAATTATTGTCACTATCACCACGTTAATACAAAGGAGGACAAAGAAACCACACCAGTAAATAAAAGTAAACGACGAAGTCCGCGTCTTTACGCTAATAAGGATGAATAACCGTAGATGTTACAATTAGTTTATGAAAATAGGGCAAGAAACTCTCTATCAAAACACCACCATTATGGCGACCGGCCAAGTCGACATAAAGTTGGAATTTTATCAGTTCAATTTATTGCCTTTTGTACTCTCCTATGGTATTGTATGCTTTCAAAGAGAAATAGTTATATTTGTTCAAAACAGAAATCTTCAAGGAATTTTTCCCTACCATAACAATATAAGCATTTATGGAAGCTCCTCAAGATGCAATCCTGAAATATTGAAGTCAAGATATGATAACCCGAATAATGGTAAAAGGCTTTTCCCTACAGAATGCCTTCTATTACTTGGTAATACCATTAAAGGTGGCACAATATGTCATGTTCCTGGAAGGTTACAACCCTTATACAATCTTATTTATTAATGTATTATTAATTTAAACCCTTACTAAGAGTAAGGGTCAAAACCAATTCAATGACAAGACAGCTATATGGTTTTGTTTTAGTTATTTTTTCACCTTGATAATACAAGTACATGCATTTCTTTCCAATACGCTTCACAGTGCCAGGTAAGAATGTCTCTGTTTTTCCAACTTTTATGTTTTGTATTTCTTATTTTCTTTACAAAATGTTGACAAGATCTTCCTTGTATCGTTTAAAACTCAGTTTATGACGTCAATAGCTTTATTGGCATAATACAGCACTGTATCATTAGCACACCTTATTTTTAGCTTGAATTTTCCAGTAGCTTAAACTATTGTAGAACATTTAGAATATAATGGGACCCTGTGTGATCCTTATGAAGCCCCTGATACTTAAAATTCTTCTGTTAAACGTTATCTTTCTATTTCCGTATGTTCTCAAGTTCTCAATCAGTGTGCCATGGCTAATGGTGTAGAAAGCATGGCTGCGATCAATAAACAGACCCAATAAAACTTCCGTCGTCCGCATTTCTTCTAGTTTCACCACAAAGTTTCAACTGCTCCTGCTTCTGTCGAATGGATTTCCGATAATCAAACTATGCTTTCTTGATCAGCTTTTAGGTTTATAGAAAGTCCATAAGGTGAGTACGTACTGCTCCTTCAATGACCTTAGAGAGGTATAGACAACACAGAGGTTGGTCTGTAATTTCCCGGCAAGTCTCCTGCTCTAATTTTAATATTGCTATAATTTTTCCTACTTGCACCTATTTGGAAGTAAAACCAAATAGGTGCAAATAGGTGACCATTTGATAATATGTGTTACGACTGCAGGTAGTACATCAGCACATTACTTTTTAATCCATTTGGTCAGATAGTCAACACCTGTTGCTTCCTTATGTTTTAACTGTCTTAGCTGCTCCTTGGCGACAACATTGGATACTTATGCAAATTTGAAACTTGTGTGCTCTCAGTAGATTAGGTGATGGCTTTCTTCACGTAACATGACAGAAAAGCAAAAAAGGTATGTTTTAATTCTTTCACAGCAGTTGAAAAGTTTTTCGGAAGTTCTTTCGCTCTCGTTATTTCAGCGATTGTTGGTGATTGTTGGGTTTTGTTGGAAAGACCTTTTTAATAATTTTCCAGGGACTTTTTTGGTGCTACTGATGTTCCATAAGCAAATTCGTATCGTACTTACAATAACCTTTTCTTAACATATTTCTTAACAACACCTTAATTTAACATAATTCTTAACAACACCTTTAAAATGGCTTAACATATTACAGCCATTTTAAAGGTGCCTAAATGACGTTCAGTCTAGATGCCAATTGGCTATGAATTTTTTGCCTTTCGTAGACATTGGACACGTCTTTAATTTTTGTATCGATAGCTGCACCTACAAAAGGACAAGGTCAACCCTTAATATTTTTTATTGAAAAATGACTTTGGATTAAAAATGCTCGGTAGCATGTTGTTAAATAGTTCTACAACTGGTTATATATCCCTCATCGTGGACTACGTTTCTCTTCCAAATAATATAAAGTCTCTCAATAGTTCTTAGGATTTTCTGTCACCATTCATAACAGCTTCCTAATTTCTTTAACCTAATCAAATCCACCAGCAGCTGTAAGTCATTTTACTGCCTTCTAAAGCTGGTCAAACATTTGAGGAGGTGAATAACTTCAGCTCGGAAGCTGTTCCTTCTACATTAGATAGAAATGCTTCCTTCGAGGTTAAAGGTGATGGCTATGATGTAGCCCTGACAGCCACTCTAAACCAGAACGAGATTCTCTAGCCTTCTTTTCCACGTTCTTCACAAAGAAGTGAGTTGAAGCACTCTGGTGCTGAGAGGGAAGACAACCAATTATTGAAGCCTGAAGGTATTAGCAGCATTAATTTTCTTTGTGCTGAAAACAGACAAAGAGTCTATTTCATACATACTTTTACAGCATCGTAAAGGCAAGATCAGAAAGTATAATGTACTTGAATTTCGATTTTAGGTGCTACAACTTTGATATCATTTACGACTAAGAAAGTGAGAATATTCCATCAGAGACCTTTTCTCGAGATATATATCCTGCAACAATTTAAAGTTCTCTGTACAATCTTTATGGTACAACACGTCATGCTGATATAATTAGACTTGCATTTTCTTTAACGAAGTAAGTTACCGTTTTCCACAGAGCAAGCCAAGAAAACAAATTCGTGTAGGATCTGCTATGAGAATAAACCAAAGTTCTGATATTTAAGTAGAGCTTATTTTATTAAAACTACATAGCCATTGGAAATGTTAAGTATCAATTTCGAGAATACTTTGCTAACTAACAACAAGAACTTCTTTCTGAATATTGTTGATGGGTATTCTAGATCTCAGTTTATCTTTATATTTCCTAATATATTAACTTCAACTGTTCTAAATATATACATTCACACAGATCTGTTTCATTTATGTCTGGAGAGCTTAAAGGGTTGTGACCATTGAAAGTGTTGGTTTGTTTCGTACTACATGGACAGAAGAGATGTTTTGACATGTATATTGACACGAACTGATGGATAAAATATTTTTTCCTATAGTGACGTCAAACGAAGTAATTGGGATTGTGCTTAGGCACATTTCAGATCGATTGAGATAGGAACGTGTGTTGTTTAGAATGTGCCTGAGAACACAACGAATGTCTATAAAAGGTAGCAATGGGGCGTATAATCTATTGTTCTAAAACTAGATTTTCTAGTCAAATTATGTATAAATGAGGGTCATAATTTAGGAATCAACGTCTAGATTTTAAACTAGAATTTTGACAAGATTATGATCAGAATTTGAAGAAGAAAATCTATATTGGATTAAAAGCAGTTTTGATATCTACGTCGTGACGATTTATAAAAAGATTTAGAGACTCAAAAGCGGAATATATATATATATATATATATATATATATATATATATATATATATATNAATCTATTGTTCTAAAACTAGATTTTCTAGTCAAATTATGTATAAATGAGGGTCATAATTTAGGAATCAACGTCTAGATTTTAAACTAGAATTTTGACAAGATTATGATCAGAATTTGAAGAAGAAAATCTATATTGGATTAAAAGCAGTTTTGATATCTACGTCGTGACGATTTATAAAAAGATTTAGAGACTCAAAAGCGGAATATATATATATATATATGGGCCAATGTCGAAATCTTGAGTATGGCTATTTTTGGACTGTACCACTGCAGATCACAACGCAGCAGGTCATGATCATTCTGAGAGATACAACAGTAGCATCTCTAAAACTTTTACTTGTGCGTCATAAATCCAGCGGTTTCCAACTGCATGCTGGCAAGAATTTACTCCTGATGTGTTAGACTTGGCTCGCTCGCTCTTGTATACTGCCACAAACGAAACGTCTTTTGAGTATTTAATGAACTTTTTCTGTCATTTTTTAACAAGCCGCTCTATTTCTGCTTGAATAACAGTTCGTGATTCTGTTTAAATCAAGCGTTATGTTTGAAACAACAAAAGGCATTGATAAATGAAGCTGGCGTGCTTCAGACAAACCCACGTTATGTTTATATTCTCTATCCGAATGGCCTAGTGACAACAGAATCTGTTAGAAGTCTTACTCCTCTTGATCAATCAAACTAAACTGTAATATTATCACTAACTGATACATTCTCGTCACTTGTTCATGAAACAAGCGTTCAGCAGGAAAAATATTGGACAAATAAGATTTTCTCCTCTCCTCTCCCCTATAGACTTTAGCGCTGTCAGCTTGAGCATTATCCAATCAATAAACTCAATCTCTTGAAGTGGTTAAACATACTGGTAATAAATGTAATTTATATATATTTTTAAAGCTATTTGTTGTTGGTTTACCTGTGAGTGTTATGTATTAATTGCATACTCTGTGTGATTGTCACATCGGGTCAACAGACTAGACTATATGTAATGACACCAAGACATCAGACTTTGCTATATATGTGATGATAGACATGCTAGTTTAATACGAGAATTTCGTAATGCAAGGCTATGTTAAGGCCCTAAGCTGTGATTTTTTAACTACGGTTTTTACACATACATATAACATACATGGTGACTGCGTCATCTTGACTGATAATTATCGTCTATGACTTCAGGTGTTGTCAGTAATATTTCTATCTTTCCTTGTGTGACCTCGTAGGTGACTTTGGAGACCAGCCATTGATCTGCAGTGCTTGAAAGATAGGTGACAGAAAAAAGACGTTGCTTCCACTGAGTTTGATGAGATCACTTTGTGGAATCTGGCATCCATGTACCTCCATGCGTCTTTTGAGATCTGCCTCTGATTTGCAAACCTTCTCCCACAACTTTGTGTAGAGTTTCTAGGAATGTAATACTCCGATAGTAATCACATACACCTTTCTCTCCTTTTCATCTATACAGAGATGCTAAGATGGCGTATATCAAATCCTTGGGTACGATGGTGCCACGCCAGGTCTTAGTAATACGATTGGACATTACATTAGTCACAATTTCAATTTCAACCTTTAGAAGTTCAACAGGAAGGCCACCTTGCCTAGGTGCCTTGCCAGTATTGATTTTCTTGAAAGCGATTTCTACTTGTTGACGACTTGGTGGTCTATCCATTCGAAACTTAACAGTACATTGTGGGAGGTTCAATATGGCATTCATATTAACTACTGAAGAATTATTCAACAGGTCAGTTCCTACCAGCGCTGCAGAATCTTCTTTGGTTCTTTGATAACCTCCCTGTTGTCGTTTGACTTTAGAGGAACCACGCAAGGTTTTGGATGGCCAAATACTTCACGTAATAGACCAAAAAACAGCTTCATGTCCTTAGCTTCATATGCTCTTTGGATTTTCGCAGAAATCTGTGACCAACATACATTCTTCCGTTTTCTGAGGTAGCGTTACAAAGCCGCTTTGTGTTCTTTGAAGGTTGTCTTTGTTTCAGGATGAAAAAAGTAGGTATCTTTAAGGACCATTTCATAAATCTTTTTTTTCCTTTATAGTAGCTGCTTGATTTTGTGGTCATTTTCAATAAACCAGTCCTTATGCTTCTCTTTCTCTGACCAAAAACGTTTACTTCCACTGGGTACACTTGGTTCTTAAATTTCTCTAATGTTGAATAAAATTCAATGTCATCAATTCAATGTATTTTTATGTTTTGCATAGATCCAGGTCTTTCAGCCTGGAAGCGTCGGGTATAAGGCAAGGAAATAACATATATGAGAACGCACTTGATAACATTACCTTTGAGAATGATAGATATTTGGCTGGACTCCCTTGGAAATTGTGGCATAAGCCATTGTCTTCCAATTAAACAATTAGCATGCATCGTTTGAAGAGCCAAGTCAAGAAATTAGAGCAAAACCAAGACATATACAAGCAGTATAATGACATTATCTCTCAGCAGGTCAGAGATAGAATAATAGAACAGGTTTCTGAACTTGAGCCAGTAGGAAAGGTACATTACCTTCCATACAGAGCAGTAGTTAGGCAAAATGTAGAATCTACCAAGGTTAGAGTAGTGTATGATGCCTCATGCAAAGATCGTAAGTCAGGAGTCTCATTAAATGACTGTTTGCATGTGGATCCTTCACTCATACCATTGATCTTTGATGTTCTTTTGAGATTCAGATTTAATCAGGTAGCACTAATGGGAGACATTGAAAAAGCCTTCCTTAACATTGGAATACACTCTGAGGAGAGAGATTGTTTGAGATTTCTGTAACTCAAAGATATTCATGCAAGTAGCCCAGAAGTTGTTACTTATCGCTTCAATAGAGTAGTTTTTGGATGCAATTCATCCCCATTCCTACTAAATTGTGTCCTACAACATCACATTGAGAAGTATGTGGAGAAGGTTTCAGGATTTGTAGATAAGTTGCTTAAAGGATTCTTTGTAGATGACTTGGTGACAGGTTGTAAAGACACCCAGGATACTTTATCGCTTTATGAGAAAGCTAAAGTAAGGATGAAAGGAGGTAATTTTACCTTATGAAAGTAGAAGGCAAATGATGAGAAGTTGGCAAAGGAAATAGCCTATAAGGAAGCAGAATATAAAACTGAAGAACAACCCACATCAGGATACTCATCATATGCCCAGGAGACATCAGGTACACATGGTGTTACTGATGGAAAGAATAAAGTTTTAGAAGTTATTTGGGATAATAAGAGAAATATTTTAGAATTTAACCTTAGCAAGGTGAGTAAAGAGTTTAGGAAAACTTCCCAACCCACAAAAAGAGATATTTTAAGTACACTTGAAACCCTTTTTGACCCTCATGGACTTGTCAGCCCTGTGTCTATATCAGCTAGCATTCTCTTTCAAGAACTGTGCATAGAAAAGCTTGGATGGGATGATCCTCTTCCTGATGAGAAACGTATTAGGTGGGAGAACTGGCTGAGTGACCTAAAAAACACTAACAACATTTCTGTTGCCAGGTGTGTATTTGACAAATGTAAAGGTAAGACCTTGCAAAGTCAGTTGCATTGATCTGCTCATGCGAGCAAAAAGGCGTACTGTGCTATAGTATTTTTAGTTTGCGAGACCACTGAAGGGATTCATACATGCTTATTGAGTGATAAAACTAGAGTCTCTCCAATGAAACAACTAACTTTTCCCAGACTAGAGCTGATGTCAGCTAGGATGCCTTCTACGTTAACGAGCACGATTTCAGAAGCATTAATCTCAGACTTTAAGGTTAACAAGGTAAAGTACTGGTTAGGTAGCAAGACTGCTCTCTACTGGATCCACAACAATGGAGAGTGGAAGCAGTTTGTGCAGCATTAAGTCAATGAGATTTGGCGTCTAATTAGCAAGGAAGATTGGAGCCACGTTCCAGGTGTTGAAAACCCAGCAAATTTAGGTTCGAGAGGAGTAACTGCCAGTCATTTGAAAGATAGTAAGTTGAGGTGGGAAGGTCCAACTTGGTTGCAGGAAGGTGAAGATAGTTAGCCTATTTGGGAACCCCTACATGATCCACCAGAAGTAAGTAATGAACAGAGAAAGAATGCACAGGTAATGCTGTTAACAAATAAGGATGAATTAAGATTGAGTAATGCTACAGATTTAGAAAGATATGGAACTTTATGCAATAGACTGCTTAGAGTAACTGCATATGTAATGAGAATTTTGATGAGTTTGAAAATGGGTAGAGATCGTACAAATATAAATCTAGAAAGACTTTCTGTAAAAGAAGTAGAAGCGGGTAAAAGATTGTGAATAGAAGATGCTCAACAGTCCTTACATCAAAGAGAAGACTTCGAGAAATTGTCGATTCAGTTTGGAACAGTGAATGAGAATGGAATTTTTGTGTGCGAAGGGAGATTGGGTAGCTCAGATCTAGATTTTAGAAGGAGATATCCCATACTCCTTCATAAGAATCATAACTTAACAAACCTTATCATGATGGACTGTTACAAGAGAGTTCACCACAATAAACTTTGGTTGACCTTATCCCAGTTCAGGACACGATTTTGGGTACCTCAAGGAAGACAACAATTAAAAAAGGTTTTAGGAAAATGTGTCACGTGTAAGAAATTGGAAGGTATGCTATATAAACCACCACCAGTGGCTGGAGTACCGAAATTTAGAGTAAAAGAAACTATCGCCTTTACCAACACGAGAATAGATTTTGCAGGACCCCTTTTTGTAAAGAGCAGTTCTGATGATATGAAAAAGGTATATTTCGCTTTGTTCACATGCTGTGTCACAAGAGCCATTCATTAAGAATTGGTTGAGGATTCACAAACGGCTACCTTTGTTAACTGCCTGCGAAGAGTTTGTGCTCGGAGAGGTACTCCCAGGCTTATTAACTCTGATAATGCCAGTACATTTAAAGCGACAGAGAAATTGTTATAGAAACTGTGTACTGACCATACTTTTCTTGAGCTCTAAGATTATAGAAGAATTACATGGAGGTTCAATTTGATCCTCTCACCTTGGTGGGGTGGGTACTTTGAGCACATGATTGGATGTTTTGTTTAAGAAAGGTACTGGGAAATCCCAGATTGACAAGAGACGAGCTTTGCACGGTATTCACGAAAATCGAAAGTGCCTTAAATTCCAAACCACCTAACCTATATATATGATGAAATGGGCAAGGCTTTAACCGCTTCTCATTTCTTCATGGGCATCGATTACCAAATTTATCTGAGAGTATAGAAACAGAAGTAGACCTTAAAGATGATATTGATAATATTTCTAAGCGATTTTTGTATGTCACTAAAAAACTTTTGCACTTCTGGAATAGATGGCGGAAAGAATATTTGGTAGATTCAAGAGAATTTCGCAAGTTACATTGTAGGGAGATAGCACCAATCGAGGCAGGAGACCTTGTATTGATTCAAGAAGGTAATGTCAAACGTGGGCAATGGAAGACAGGTATCGTGAAGAAACTAATTCATGGACAAGATGGTGCAGTTAGAGGGCCAGCTATACGGAAAAAGGGAAAAGGTAGGTATGAAACTCTTACTAGACCGTTACAAAAACTTTGTCCTCTAGAACCTTCGGCTAGAATAGACTCAGACATAGCAAGAAACGATGAATGCCCGTCAAAAGGGAGGGTAGAATTGAGAAATGAAAGTGGGAAAAGTGATTTGGTGAAAGAGAATGAAACAAGGAGCCGCTTAAGGCGCGCAGCAGCTCAGGATGAAGGCTGGAAATTCAAGCTCATGCTTGACCCATAATCTGGGTCAAGGAGAGGGGTGTGTCGAAAAAACCCCAGTGTGCACTTATTGTTGACGTAGAGTATTAAACTTCAATAGCTCATTCATTGTTTTTGTTGCTTCTAGATATTGGTAGCTTTTATGTAATTAGCTTTTACTTCATTCGCATTTACTTATTAACCTTGCTCATTCAATCGCAAGGAATCGTCGTATAGCATGCAATTTAGCAACAAGATGAAACTGTAAACACATGGGACAATTCTTTCCGACTCTTTCTAAGTAATTGTGACTGTCTTATTGTTTATTCTTTTTCAAATTAGCAGGGTTTTTTTAGAGAAATTCAATCTTAGGCAGTGTATGACTGAGTGTAATGGATTGTCGATCACGAAGCCATACGTTGAGCCGAAATGAGTCGTTTCTTTTTTGATTGAACTCTGCTTCGAAGAAAAAGACCTGGCAAGAAGAGAACAGTAGAATTCTTTATAATGTGGTATATCTTAATTACTTTGAGAATCTAAATTTTCATATTCAACCAGAGCTGAAAAAATCCCCAAATATCTTCCAGGAAATGCAAAATATGCCTCCCCACTCATCCAGAACGAGGTCATAAAAGTTTTGCAACAGATTGTGAAAGGAAAAGTTAATAAATCTGTAAAATAAGAGGAGAATTTTAGAGTTTTAGCAGATGGGGGGGGGGGGGGGGTGACGAGTTATTTCGTAAAATTAAAGAGATTGTTGAGCGTTTTATCAATCAATACAATAATCTTGCAGCAAAGCGATTGACATGATTGAAACAAAAGGCAGATTTGCAAAAGGATTGCTTGACTTATTAGATACATATTTAAAAGATAACGACCCAGACTGTGGAAGCATTGTTTCCCAATGATATGATAGGGCAAATGTATTGGGTGACGAGAAATGAGGCTTGCAGAAACTCCTTCAGAAAAAATTGTGGTTATTCAATTTTAAACATTCATTGTTACTGTCAAACTGTATTGTGTTGGTAATGGAAGGATAGACAGTATACAAGAGGCTGATGGCTATTATTTACTTGTTATAAGTTTGCAGGACTATTTCACTGTGTAACGATAATTAAGAAAAAATTGAAGTAAACCATTGATTGCTTAAATCAGTGCAGTATAAGAAAATACGTGAAAAGTGAGTACAGATTCATTTGCAAGGGTTGCTATACAGTCAAGTTTGTAAACCATTTTTCATTTAATGAACAAATTTTTAAGCGAATTGTTAGCAACAGTAAATACTACAACTCAAAAGTTCCAGTCTTTCACCACTAATATGGCAAATGTTTTGAAGGTAATAAATGAATGTGGCATGAGTGTTCTAGGTATGCGTAATGTATATTCTTTGCAAACGTTTTCAGTGTATTGGAAAAACTCTGAAAGAAATATATGGTAAAGACAGGTCTCCAAGAGACACAGGCGTACTATCTCGATTGAATGATTTGGTATTAGATGCATAAAAACCTGCTGCAAGCACTGAAAATGATGATTCATGTACCTAAAGAGGTATTGTCGTTGACATGACAACGATTTTTGAAGAGAAAATGAGAATTCGATTTACCGAAACAAATATTGAAATGTGGTCATCGACGAGTGCCCTGTCGCCAGATTATCACCAGTATGGTGCACCAACAGCAATAGCAGTACTGTTTGAGTATACGTTCATCATCCCTCAGTTACAATTTAACATCGTAACTAAGAATATGGAGACTAGAAATTTATTAAATGCATGCAAACTTTTCATAAATTCAGTCCTTGAATAATGGTCTATAAAGTTGCATATACATGCAACTATGCATCAGTATGAGTTGGGTGCCTCTTTTCTTCTATAGTATAGGTTGATGCTACAAGAAGGAGACGCAGGACTCTCCTTCGTGAATGTTCTTTGACTGCAACTTTTTTATGAAAAGGGTTTAGCTCGTAAAATATATTTTAAGGAATTTCCTGTCGAACGTCAACGAAAGCCTCGTTGTTTATCTTTCTTATTTTTGTGTTTAGTTTCCTCTGTTTTATCTTGTTTTTAACGTGCTCTGTTGTAGTTGTTTTGTTCTTATTTAAGGTAAAGGTTCTTTTCAATGCTAAACTAATTGCAAAAAAAGGCTTAATTTTTGTTAGGTACCTGTCTCCTGAAAAAAATTCTTCCCCAAAGGTGACGGAAAGGTAGATTCCCTTCCAGGTTAATGTGTCCAGCTACGTCTTTAAGGTGTTCCCCTACCATCTCTGCCTTTCCTCTCAGCTTTTTGATAATATTACTTACACCAATTGCTACCCGGATCCTATTACCGATATTTTTTCATTCCTTATACCTCGCAGTGACTACTAGTACATACCCATCCCCGTTTTCTCCAGCTGCCTCTCGAAACCCCTGGTTAGGAAAACTGTTTCCATTCCGTATGCCATCCCCAGGTTTACTACCATCTTGTACTGCTTCCCTTCTTCCTTCACAGGTACTTACTTGCCACATTGTACTATTCTAATTTTTTGCCATGCAGCTCTACTCTCATTTGTGGTCAGTTAACCCAATCCTTCTGGATTCTTGTATTAACATTTTCTATCACCATTTCAATCCTATTGTATAGTGGGGTACAGGTACTAAAATTTTCCCGCTTCTGGTAGGGCTTTTTCATCAATTTGATAGGTGGTAAAAAGAATATCTTTTCAACACAGATGTATTCCGTTTTTCCTTTAATCCCTTTCAAACCCTGTTTTTCTTATACATTTCATCGTACTTCCAATTCTGCTTGTCTCACTTTTCTCCTTGTTTTTGAGCACAATCTCATCAGTATATATCATTTTCCTAGGGGAGTCTCTTCTGATATCAGTTGTCAGTGTGCCAGTCACTGTAAATCATAGAAGAACTAAGAAACATCTCTGGCAATTGTCACCTCCAAATTTGAGCATCAGAAACTGAGTCTTTGTAATGTGCATCCAGAGATTAAATGTTGAGAACAGTTTACGAGAAATCTTCTGTTGAGAGATTTATGAATTTTCCACTATGTAATATATGGGGCAAGGAAAAAGGTGTCCAAATTATACATATTGATTGTAGAAAACTAATCTAATATAAGTATGAACGTGAGATAGCAGTACCTCTTGGGAAGTGAATTTGAAATTAAGTGAAAAATGTTAAACTGAAGAGGAAAAATAATAGTTTTAATATATTCCTTGGGGTTCAGTTGATAAAGACAATGTGAAACATGCTTTGGATCTGAACTTGCAGTTTGATCATATAAAGAGGGTTATGAGATCTTATATCATCTTTAACAGATAAGACATCGACAAGAAAAGGAGTTATTTAACAGAGGTGGCACTTTCCATTGACACTAGAGTATGCAACAGAAAAGTAAAAATTTTCACAGTATTACTATCACTAAGTACTATCACTAAAAGACGAAATATCCAATCCATTTCCCAGGACTTTTAAAAATTTTTCCTGCAATAAAAAAATATCTTCTGAATAAAATCTAATAATATTATTTTAAATTCTAAAATAATTTGTACGTAATTTATTTATAAATATAATAACTAATGCTAAAGTGCAATTGAATATTGCGGATGAAAATATTTTAGTGTTTTTTACCATTTCTGATACCGTATTATATTATATTATATTATATTATATTATATTATATTATATTATATTATATTATATTATATTATATTATATTATATTATATTATATTATATTATATTATATTATATTATATTATATTATATTATATCATATCATATTACAATGTTATATTACAATAAACAAATGTCTTACACTTAATCTTTGCCAAAAAGCTGAAAAGCTATTGTTGGCCTACATAACTCATTAAAAAGAGAAAGCGTCTAATTTTTGAAATTTTTTAGGAATTTTTTATGTATACTTCCTGATTTCAAAAGGCTTTTTGTTTAAAAGACACATCAAGATGATGAATGGTATGCTACCATATTTATTAATATATTTGTAAGTGTATTTAATGGTGGAATTTCAGTTTAATACGTAAGTAAACAGGTATATTATATGAGTTTAATTAAAAAACGTGGCAGCTAGTAAAGCAACTACATAAGCATCACATATCTATTTTCAGTTTTCCAGTATCAAAGACCTCCCCAGATGGAAATTGCACTCAACTTCTACCATTGGCAATGGGTCCACTGTCTTCAGTAGAGTATTTAAGAACTAACCATGTATTAACCTAACATTTTCTTTTTCAGGCAGGAGGAAAATAGTAACGGTAACAGGTGTATTTAGTAATATATTTAAAGTGTAGTTAAGTGATTAAGAAAAGTATTTAAATTAGGTGTTCTGTGCGGGACAAACTGTTCAACCTGTTCAAACCTGTTAACCCTGGTCAATCTTCGACAACGCCTCTTCGACTCCTCCACTGGGCTTCTTCAACTCCGATTCTCCGACTTCGACCTCTCCATTGAGCATCTACGACTCCGATCTCTCCGTTGGGCATCTCGGACTCCGATTCTACGACTTCCACTCCTGCATATCCAAAAAGCCACACTGCAATGTACTTGTTCAACAATAACACCTCAGCCAAATGCAAAACTGCCTCATAATCTACGATCTGTGAAGGCACTGTTCTGTGTTCAACAGAGTATATAAAGTAATTAATTAGTGTTTAGTTAGTTGTGCTGTGTTATTCAATCAGTCCACGTTGTTCCACCAATTCTCCACAACTAACAAAATGCATACGAACTGTTTTGCAATATCTGCGATTACTGAAGGGCCTGTACTCTGTGTAGTAGACTGATTAATGTAATTAAGCAGTATTTCATTTAGATGTGCTCTGTTGTTCCACTATGACACAAGTTCCACGGCACTGAGAAACTAAAGCCACATCATCTCCACAATATATGAAATTGTGAAACGTCACCTTCAGTACAGGACACAAATTCTTAACAATCAAATACCGGTCTACTGGTTCTTCAGAATTATGTTATTTCAGTTTTCCACTATCAATGACATTGCCAAATGGAAATGATACTCACCATGTACCATTTGGCAATGGTCCACTGTGTTTAGTAGAGTATTTAAGAACTAAACATGTATTAACCTAACATTTTCTTTTTTAGGCAGGAGGAGAGTGGTAATGGTTACAGGTGTATTTAGTAATATATTTAAAGTGTAATTAGGTGATTAAGAAAAGTATTTAATTAGGTGTTCTGTGTTGGGCAATCTGTTCAATCTGTTCAACCTGTTCACCCTGGTCAATCTTCGACATCGTTTCTTCGACTCCTCCACAGGGCTTCCTCAATTCCGATTCTCCGACTTCGACCTCTCCATTGAGCATCTACAACTCCCATCTCTCCGTTGGGTTTCTTCGACTTCGACTCCTGCATATCCAAAAAGCCACACTGCAATGTACTTGTTCAACAATAACACCTCAGCCAAATGCAAAACTGCCTCATAATCTACGATCTGTGAAGGCACTGTTCTGTGTTCATCAGAGTATATAAAGTAATTAATTAGTATTTAGTTAGTTGTGCTGTGTTGTACAATCAGTCCACGTTCTGGCACCAATTCTCCACAACTGACACAGTGCATACGAACTGTTTTGCAATATCTGCGATTACTGAAGGCCCTGTACTCTGTGTAGTAGACTGTTTAACGTAATTAAGCAGTATTTCATTTAGATGTGCTCTGTTGTTCCACCATGCCACACGTTCCACGACACTGTGAAACTGACGCCACATCATCTCCACAATATATGAAATTGTGAAACGTCACCTTCAGTACAGGACACAAATTCTTAACAATCAAATACCGGTCTACTGGTTCTTCAGAATTATGTTATTTCAGTTTTCCACTATCAATGACATTGCCAAATGGAAATGATACTCACCATGTACCATTTGGCAATGGTCCACTGTGTTTAGTAGAGTATTTAAGAACTAAACATGTATTAACCTAACATTTTCTTTTTTAGGCAGGAGGAGAGTGGTAATGGTTACAGGTGTATTTAGTAATATATTTAAAGTGTAATTAGGTGATTAAGAAAAGTATTTAATTAGGTGTTCTGTGTTGGGCAATCTGTTCAATCTGTTCAACCTGTTCACCCTGGTCAATCTCCGATATCGCCTCTTCGACTCCTCCACAGGGCTTCCTCAACTCCGATTCTCTGACTTCGACCGCTCCATTGAGGATCTACCACTTCGACTCCTGCATATTCAGAAAACCACACTGCAATGTACTTGTTCAACAATAACACCTCAGCCAAATGCAAAACTCCTTCAATTTATACGATCTATGAAGGCCCTGTTCTGTTCTCACCAGACTGTTTAAAGTAATTAATTAATATTTAGTTAGTTATGCTGTGTTGTTCCACCAGTCCACGTTCTGGCACCAATTCTCCACAACTGACACAGTGCATACGAACTGTTCTGCAATATCTACGATTACTGAAGGCCTGTACTCTGTGTAGTAGACTGTTTAATGTAATTAAGCAGTATTTTATTTAGATTAAATACTGCTTATTTATATTTATGATTACTTACTGCCCTGTGATTTCTCACTGCCCTTTTCAGTGTGTTTAAGCCACGCTTAAAAGAGAATCCCTGTAGACTCTGTTATTTCCGCTAAAGATAAAATTTCTCAGGGTAATTAATTTTTTTTTCATTTGTGGTTTAGTTAGAATTTTTTCTTAGCTGCTACGTAAAATGTTAGGTATGGAGGAATGGAGCTGGCCGAAATGGAACTCTGAACTTTAATTGGACATTTTCAATTCAATATTAGCACAAATCTGGAAGACATATGGCTAATAATGTGAATAAAGACATGGTTAAAAATTACAGATCAATATTGAAAGAAATTATGCATATCATATCAAATAATAGGTAAAATCAATGTCCAAGAAGCTTCTGACTACAATTTATTAAAGATTTCAAGACAAAGAAGAGGCTACCTTAAAGACAGCTTTTGCAAATTGGCAACACCAAAATGCTTATTTAGAAACGTTATCAAACCATTGTATTTTGGAAGGACGTTGAATTAACAGTGATGAAATGGTAAATAAGTGGAACGTAGGCGTACAGGGGACGCCGCCACTATAAAAAAGGGCAACGCGTCATGTGCCTACCTCAAGGTGGTGTGGAAATGGTACTCCTCTCCATAGCTTTTTTTTGTTTTCTTTTTTTTCTTCAATCTTCCAATTTTACCTCTAGAGCCTTCCTTTGATTTAGTTTTCTTCTATAATAGTTACGTGCAGGAACGATCTAAGCCTCGCTTGTCATAGCTTGCGTTCCAAAGCTTTCCTCCATTCGCTGTACCCCATGTGTTTATTGTGAACTCGATTCAGGCGCGTGACACCCTGGGACCATCGAAGTATCGTGGAGTGCAGTTACCTGAAGTTATTGGGCAACTGCATCAGTTGTAAGAAATAGGAAGAAAACCAGAACATAATTTCAAGTTCTTATTTTCTAAAGTTTAATTTTAACTGAAGGACAATTTCTACATCCTATGTTAATAGAAATTATGTTATATAGAGAGCTTTTTGTTTTGTTTACAAAGTTGGCTTAAATATGGCAACATATGGCAACGAAAGACAATTGATAGTATATTTACCAGCGATGTCAAATGGAAATGCATGTTGTAAACTAGTATCTCTGTTTCCCTTGAAGTGACAACACCTTTATAATCCTCGTGTTTTTGTTTTCCTCTTTTTCTTCTTCCTGGCATTTTTATATCTAACATCCTTCTTTGATTTAGTTTTCTTCTATATTGGTTACGTGCAAGAGAAAAGAGGGTAACCTTTAAATTAGTGAATATTGGATCACCTTTATCTCCAGCTACTTGTTTCCGTTTAAGTGTGGCATGAAGCAGTAGGTAATGTAAACATGAAAACATTGTGGCAGTCACCCAAAAAGAAATGATTAAAGAAATTTATGTAGATGTTCTGTACTATTGCTAGATGGGAATATACTTCCGCTAATTTTTGTATAGTTTTCTTTTACTTTAACCATTTCCTGACCTGTTTGAAGTTAGCAATCATCAGTTCAATCCATTTTGACGGAAAAGTGTGTAATTGTGTAATTTTTCGTGGTCGCTTCAACGTAGACAAAGAGTCTTTAGCTGATTCTGGTTTAATATTGATTCCTGTCACAATAATTCCTGAGAAAGAAAATTTCCTCAGGAAGACTTGTCTTTAAAGAAGGATGACCTCATATGCTAAACTTGCCAAGTGTGATTAAGTTATAAAATCCAAAGTAAGAAGAAAGTCCACTTCAGACGGCCCATGAGAACAACTCAAAGCCCGAGACTGGCAGAAATTATCGAATCCAGGCCATGATCTGAAGAAGCTCCTATACGAAACTCTGATGAGACAGGCCGAAGAGAACTGTATTGAAGAAAAACATTAAGTACCTTTTACATTACATTTATCTGTATGTTATTTAGATATTTATCCTTGTATTACGCTTTTTTCTAGTAGTAATTTAGGACTTGTCATATTACTATTTGCACTGTCTCTTTTATTTCGTCCCTGTTCTTCCATTTGTGCTGGTCAGCTGTGGCATAGGTGTACATCTTCAAGTAAAATAACTACACATTTTAGTAGTACAATACATACAATAATGATAAAATAATACATACTTGGCTGTATCTAATGATTATGTCATTTTCACATCAGTAAATTTTAAACATAGAATTTTTGAATTTGAATTTTTGAATGTTTTCCCTCACTTTGTCAGTTTAATTATCCTTTCATCCTCTAGAACCTGCTCAGCACATTATGGCTTAAATTGCGCTTAATCCCACTGGCAGTTAACTGCAATCCGTTGATTTACATTCTTTTGGTATTGAAAGCATTAGCCCTTTTACCCATTTTTGTTGCTGATGTTTTGGCATCCTTGATCAGCGCTTTATTTAATAAGAACGGGGTTTTTCTTTGGTTAGATTTGGTGGTATCTAGCACCGTTCTCTTACTTTGCTTTGTAAGCCGTAACCTTTTCAAAAGAAATTCTTTTCAGGATTTTGGTACGTGTTCCTCCGTACGCTTGATAAAATTTTATAGTTTGTATGCTCTTGTCAAACGTTATGTTTTCCCTGATTTCGACGAATCCTTTCATCTAATTTGTGAGATTAATATTTTTTACTCTGCGCTGGTTTTCCTGATGTTTTTTATAAACAAACTCTCTCCCTTGGGATGCGCTTTGTGCTGGCACTTCGCACCTCACACTTTTGCGTCCTATTCTTTAGAATTCGCTTCTTATTGGGCTTTATTTCTTCTTTCACAAAAAAGTATTCCTCTTGGGAAAAGCGCAAAAATTTAGGTTTGACAGGTTTTATCGGAGCTCTTGCCAACAATGCGTCTTTACTTGAAGAAATGTTGTTTTTTGCTTTACTTTTGGATTTTTGACCCCACTCCCTCCCCGTAAAGTTGACGTCAATTTTGGGCTCTTTTTCCCTGAAATTTTTCTGCAAACAAAGATAAAATATTGACACTATATGCTTAATTTATGGGTTTCTAACTATAAGGTTATTAGAAGTTTGAATAAGGGGTGATAAAATACCTCCGAGTGAAATGTAAAACTTAAGAGAAAAAACCATTGCGTGAAATAAACTTTCAGTTTAACCTCTCTGTTTTTTAAACTTTCAATGGCATCAAAAATATTCCCATCAAATTCTACTCGCTAGGTAAAATGGTCATCATCTCTTCTCTCTTCATCCTCTGCTTCACTCACATTATTTTCACTCCCATTTAAATTCCTGAACATATTTCCGTCACTACCTCGGGCAGGTCTGTTGTTGAATGTACACAGCAGCCAACAACTGTAGGGAGGGTACTTGCATAGTGAAAGGGTTTTTTATGAACTCCCGCTTTTATAATTATTGAACTTTTTTAAAGAATGACGTCAACTTTTACCCTCCTTTCATCTCCCTACCCAAGATATTGTCAACTTCTGTCAATATTTAGGTACCCACCTACCCCTTAAGTAATTGACGTCATTTGTGAACGATCCCGATTAGAATCCCAAAGGAAATAATTTCAGAAAATGGTCCAGAATTTAATGACAAATTCTATCAAAATTTTTGCACTTCATGGGACATTCTTCATGCTACCAGCAGTTTCGGATACCCTCAGAGCAACGGTCTTGTAGAGCGCACTGTACAAACAGTAAAACGCAAAATGAAGAAAGCACATAGAACACACGAGGACATTCATCCATCTCTTTTCGCCTTAAAAACAACACTTCTCAACGGCAATGATTCTCCAGCATCCATGTTCTTCACTCGCTCACGACGCACATTATTACCTACCATTACAGATAGAGGTGTTCCTCATGACACCAAATCACAGCCTTCGTGTCACATCCCAGTTGAACGCAAAAGGTGCCTACCAGAACTGAAGCCAGGAGATAAGGTGCGTCTTCGGAAAGGCAACTAATGGTCAAAAAATTGCCGTAAAATGAACCGAAGCAAACAGCAACGATCCTATAACGTTCGAACTCAAAGCGGAAATGTTCTACGCAGAAATCATCGCCATCTTCCCCAGACAAATGAACCCTTTCAAATAGACTCTGATTCAAGAACAGGACAATGAAAACTGAGATGCAGAAGACAGGAACAATCATCCACCAACTATTCGTTATGGTCGTATAATCAGTAAACCAGCTCATCTGAATGACTATATAACGTAATATTATTTTTTGCAGTACTATATAGACTTGGACTTATCGATTTGATTTTCGTTAATCATGTGTGGGAATGTTATATATATATATATATATATATATATATGTTTAATTCTGTTCGTACCCCATTCAGTCCTGTGTGCCATCACTACTATGTCTACCATCTCTTATCCAGTTCTGTTGCATGCTCACTGTTACATACTCACTTGTCCTTCATGTATTAACCTGTAATTAGACGTTGAATCAGATTGATAAACATGGCTTAATGTTGTTATACCTTGCTTATTAGGATCTTGCTTAATCTTGAATAGTATTGGCTACAAATACTTTTCATTATTATCAATGTTTTATCAATATTTCACTATTGTATAGAAATATGCTGCCCACTAGTGCATTTACTGTTCTTATTTTGATCTTTAGCCTTGTGCCTTTCAGGGTGTATTTGAATGTATTGTTTGCACATATTGTTAAGCCTTTTCTTCTATTTTTGTCTTTTTCTTTGTCCAGCAATGATCTCAGATATTTCAACTTTTGCAATTTTTAGGTGCATTCCTATTTATATCATATTTTTCAGTCTTTGTTGCATTTTTTTGTAGACTTTTATTTTCTAGATTTGGTGCTACTTCTTTTTCGACTTGTTCTATTACTTCTACTATGTTTGCTCCCCAGCTGATGTCATTTGCATACTGTAGATCTACTTCAACGATTTGTGCTGTTTTTCCTGTAATTGTGTTCTTCAAGGTATTTGTGTCTTATTGTTTCACTGTTTCTTCGTTTGGCATAACTATATTCTTCTTCATCTTGTTCTCTCTTCCTCTCAAGGGTTGATGCTAAATACAGTGTGAATAATACTGGACTCGTACAATCTCCTTGCGGGACACCTATATTTAATGGAATTTCTTTCCCTACTTCTCTTCCACACCTTACTTGTAATTTAACATCTTTCGCTAGTATAGCTATCATATGAATTTCATCCGATGATAAGATTTCTTCAAGATCTTCCATTAAATCTGCTCATATATAAGAGCAACTTTTGCATGTGATAGTCTTTTGATGACATTGCCTTCTCAATCAATGTTTTAAAAATGAAAGTTTGTTCTGTTATACTTCTCTCCTCTTAATTTGGTGCCTGGGAAATTGGGATCTCTTTCCTTACTTTCTTGATGGTTCTCTTCAGCGTACATATTGCCATTAACTTTCTGAGTACTGGTACTGATATAAGAATTATGGGTCTTAGATTTCCAGCTGGGCCCTTTGGTTTTCCAGGTTTTGGGAGTGGTACAAGTAGGCCATGTTTTACTTTTTTTGGATGATCTCCACTTTCTGCTATCTAATTTAATACATTTGTTATTTATTCTTTTGCCACTTCTGGTCCATACTTCCATAACTCTGCATTTAATTGATCTATACCACAACTCTTATTTCTTTTTCATTATTATGTACAACTATAGCTTCTTTAGGTTCTGTAATTTTCAGACACCTGATTGCTTGTACATTTTGACACAGTCATTTCTGCAGTTGTCTACTTCTGTTAGCAGTTATTGTATTTTTATTTCTTGCTCCTCTTTTATCAGCTTGTATATTTCATTCATTTTCATTTCTTTCTTTTTGTATCTTTATTCTTTCTTCCTTGATTTTGCATTTATCTTGCTTTAATCTTAGTGTCTTATTCTTCTGATAGCTTTATTATTTCTGGAATTTGACTTTCTTTTCTTTTCTTGTATTCCCAGTACTTCTTCTCCTGCTTCTCTGCATGCTTTTGTAATTCTATTCCATTTATGTTGTATGTTTACATTTTCATCTTTTTTTGCTTTCTCTATGTTTTGTCTCACTTTTTCCGAATGTTCTTCTCTCTTTTCAATGTTCTTAAGATTCTCTTTGTTTATTTTCTTGTCATCTGTCTTCTTCTGACTGTATATTCTACGCCATTCAATTTTTTTTTGCTTTTACAAGCTTGGGATCGCTCTCTGTATTTATGCCTGCATAAGATCTTGAGACCTGAATCGTTTTCCTGAGATTGTCTTTGATGGCTATGTAATCTATCTGGTTTCTGTATGGATTTCTTCTTATCATTCCATCTTTGCTTTCATGATCTTTCACTCTTTCTGGATAAGTCCAAGTTGTTCTATGCGCCATTTTATGTTTAAATGTTGTGTTTGTGAGATAGAGATTATTTTTAGCACAAGTTTCTATTAATGCCTGTCCGTTTTTATTCAGTTGTCCTTTTCTAAAATTACCTACTACTCTTGGATAAAGTTCATGACAACTTCCGGTTTTTGCATTCATGTCTCCACATAAAAAAACTGTTGCTTTTGGGATGTTTTTTATTATGCTATCTAGTTCTTTATAGAATTCGTCTCTTTGTTTGGGCTCTTTTTTGCATACAGCTTGTGTTGGAGCATAAGCACATATGATGGTTGTTGGCTTGTTACTTAAATGACACTTCGTGACACATACTCTATCTAATTTTCCTTCGTATTTTGGCTTTAAGTATTCATTTGCTGCAACCCCAATACCATGATAACTATTGTTATTACTTCCAGTATAGAAACGTTCATACTCATCGTTCAGTTCTATCATTCCAGTTCCTTTTAGGTGTGTTTCCTGTATTTCAATAATATCCAATCCATACTTGATGATGTCTCTTGTCAGTTGTTTTTGTTTACATTTCGTTTTTATTTCCCTCACATTCAAACTTCCAATGTTCAAATTCACTTATGTCCTTTTCTGATCTTTTTCCATTAATTTTGTTCTCTTATCCTTTTCTTTGACTTTCATCTTTCTTTTGAAACATTTTGATGTTTAGTCCTTTCTGGTTTGAGTTTCATTGTGATGATTTTAGACTAGAGTCTTTAAAAGACGAATGGCGCGTCACCTTCCATAACCGTTTTAATAATAATAATAAAAATAATAATGGAAACTTTTTATTTTTTCATCTGAACGCATACAATTGCAAACCTCAATAATCAGAGCAGTTTGCATTTGCTTGACTGGTTAATAAAATTAAATATTTTACCAATGAAATTAATAAAACTACAATGGTTCAGGGTTTGTACATGGTTGGTTTCTACTACAAAATAGTATGCGGTGCGAATGATTATATTAGAAAGTTTGGTTGAAAGAAAGCGCTCATGTTTGCTGTCGATGTTCAAATCGTTGCATATTTCACTGAAAGTAATACAAGATTGACCTAATATACCTAAAGAGCAAATGGAAATTTTTTCAAAGGTAACTTTCGAAAAGGTGGAATGCATATCACGAATCAAAGAACAATATTTTTCATATTTGGGAGAAGCATTTTTATCAAGGTTTGTTTCGTACCCCACCGTCAATTCAAGTTTGTATAACTGTTTTTGTGGAGTAACTAACAGCAAACCAGGCCGCAAAGCATCAACAATTATAATGTATGGCAATAAGAATTGATATATATATATATATATTATATATTACACAGTCTTCAAAAATTTAAGAGAACCTGCTAAAAACTGTAATGCTCAGTTGTGTCGCCAAGTATAACGACCTTCCTGAAGGTATATTTTGTAGCCTGCGACAACATCAAGAAAGGTTTCTGGTTCAAAGCAGGAAGAGCAAGAGGACGATGGACTAAGTTTCCATTTAGATACCTTTTTACGAGCTGCAAGGGTGTAGTTCAAATAACTAGTGGTAAAGATGAAGATATTTTGGGGAAGCTTACTTTGAACCTCAGACCAAAACTTGTTGTACTTTGAAGCTGTGTTGTCAAACAGAAATGAGAGGATGATACCCTGAGTAATAAGATGACTTTGCAAACGCTCATTGTGTTCTGTCTGCTCAAATTTTAAAACTTTTTTTTGTATTTTTATAAATATCGTGCTGTATATTGGTACTATTGCTTGTGTTTTTCCACGATGTTTGGATATTGTCATTTGGTGACGAATTCAGAGCGTTACGGGTGACAGTTTGATACTGTAAAAGTTTTGTGGTACGCAGCTGCAAGTTGAGTCCAAATTGATTTTTGGAAATAATAATGGAGCTAAAAGTGGCATTTATAGGCAGGTCAAGCCACTGGCGTATGTATTTAGAGGGCAGGTTGTCGAGATTTTTTGCTACCCAATTTTAGAAACATTTGAAACAGTAAGATGCCAGGAAATCTTTAGGAGTGTAAATTCATTACAGAGGCACTGTTTGTGTTTAGAGTGGATAGTTAAAGAATCAATTTGTTTAAGAAGATCTAGTAAAATAGACAGAAGCTTGGAATTGTGAGATTGATTGGTCATTTCAAAGTCATAGAAACGTTTGAGATACTTAAAGGGATCTTCCGTGACTACAGGAGGTACAGTTTCATTATTAATAAAAAGCTTGGGTTGAAATTGAAGAGATCTTGTTGTGAATTTTTTAATACCGAATGTGGCACATTTATCAACCCTAATGATCATGTTGGCCCATTGACATCATTGAGTAAACAGTTTGAAAGAAGCTGGTTCTCTCTTTCTCCATTTGTAATGACCGCAGCGTCATCTGCGAACTGAAACCAGTGTAGAGGGTTGAACATGCCGTCGTTTTTATCGTCAATTGGAAAATCAAGTTGGTTGTATTTTTCACCCCTAATATTTTGAATGAAGATGTTAAAACACATATTAAAGACTAGTGGACTTACCAGTTGATGTGAATATAAGAAACAAGGGGCAGGAAAAAATCATGTATTACCAAGTTCTCCCCAGAGAAATAAAAAATATATATATGCAATGTATCAACCAAGGTCATCCCAATAATCACTTATGTATTTGGCACTGTGGCACGGTGCCTTTTTGATCAGTTGATAGTTGTTCGTGTTTAAGGGAGAAAAGTAGACTTTAACTTCCTATGACACAAGGTCAAAACGACTCAATGAGAATTGACAGGTGGCGAAACAACTGTGATTTGAAGATATGCAAGCACAATGCTTTTGCATCGACACAATGTTCGAATGCGCGCATGACCACGAATCCAAAGTAAACCATAGGAGGCCCGCTGAAACGACTCGATGAAATGGCTAGTGTAACCAGAGAACGTTTGGTTTTTTGCGGGGATGATTCTGATTCCTATGAACCTAAATGGGTTTGTTTTCTGCCATGTCAGCAATTCGCTCTGGACCTGTCACTAATGCCTTTTTGTTATCGATTTCAAGAAATCATTTAAAATCATCACAATACATTGATAAGGTAAAAGGCAATGTACATTGCAGGTTTGTGTCAATGCAGATGGATTGCGAACCAAACTTTCCATCATCTTCCGGAGAAAAGGCAAAGCGAAAACGTCACGACGAAATAGCAGCGTATCATCCTGATGTCGATGTATACTGACAAGTTAATGATTTGGCTGACACTGAGTGCTTAGTGAAATAGATCAACGCTATACTCAACGACTCAGTGAAGGATCCAGAACGATTCATGCTTTTTGTGAACAATTCGACTGTTTAAGAGCAGATCAATTTTAGATCTCCGTTTAAGATTTGAAAGGGTGATGTGATATGCTTTTAAAAATGCTACAGACTTGTAGCAAGTGGTCGATTCAAGGATTACACAGATTTTTGAATGTCCTTGCTGGACATAACTACCACCAATAGCTGGAAGAAGGAGACAACCTGGTCATCTGGCTTGGCCACCGCCATTTTTTTAAACTATGTTACCCTGAAACAAAACCAGATCAGAAAAAAAAACTTTAAGAATATATTTCTTAAGAATAACTAGTACGGACAAAACCTTAACTATTATCATAGAAAAGAGAGTGCGATAAAAAAACTTAAGAAAAACCATTGATTGTGGTATATCTTGAATCGCTTCCTTATTTTTCTATTGGTAACTCTTGAAATGAAACCAATGTTGGTATATTAGGAAGGGTAGCCTTTTGCTGCTGATAAAACTATGTCAGGGATCCAAACCTGAAAAGTTCTCCAGGATCTCACAGACCACAGCAGCACTCACGAAACTCAAGGTCTCAATGGCAAGAACATCAAACTGGCATCCAAGATCAGACTGATGCGCTCACTGGTCATTTCAATCTTTCTATATGCTTGTGAATCATGGACCTTGACAACAGACATCGAGAAAAGAATACAAGCAACAGAGATAAGATGCTTCCGAAAGCTCCTTGGAATATCCTACAAAGACCTTGTCACCAACGAGGAAGTGAAAAGGAGGATAAGGCATGCCATCGGACATTACGAAGAACTCCTGACCACAATAAGGAAACGGAAACTGAAGTAATGCGGCCATCGAACAAGATCACTTGGACTTGCAAAGACATTCCTGCAAGGCACGGCTCAAGGAGGCAGAAAGAGAGGACGGCAGAAAAAGAGATGGGAAGACAACATCCCAGAGTGGATACAGTGCACTTTGGGCCCTGAAAAAAGCGGGAGCCTGAGAAGATTAGAGAGGAGTGGTTGCAAGATCATCAGCGGCGCCCCCACGGTCACCCAGACCACAGGAAAGGTTAAGGTGAAGGTGAAGGTGAAACTATGTCAGGCCAAACACTTATCAGACATATGCAGCGTATTTGCATTTGATGTGGAACATAGGAATGCAAGTTGAGTTGATATATGTTTCGCATAAATGTAACAAGATGTGGATGTGGTCATTTTTTATTTCAATTTTAATACCCAATACAGCCAGCTACCTGCTTATATCACAAACCTTAATTTGTCTTATTTTAATTAATTTATATTATGTCTTCTACAACAGCCATTAAACTGAATAAAATGCAGATAATCAAAAAAGACACCCAAACGATAACTCCCCGGATAATGAAAGAGCAAATTTACGAGGGGCAGATAATCGAGTGTGCACAGAAACAAAACCCTTTTTTTATCTTTTTTGAAAGTCACAAATTATAGATGTAGATGTCTAACAAGTACGGTAAATTAACCCAAAAAAAATAACGAGATAAGTGCAGAATTACAGAGAGTTCCTCCGAACTACGAGCGTTCATTTTCGATCTATTAAACTTATCTATTTCCAATAGACATTATACCACCCTCAAAGGGCGTATAATAATAAAAAAGATGTTTAACCTGAATATTGTTTATTTCTATGTAGTTTATTTCCTCTGATTAACTTCATCCTTCTGGCTTCATCAGCTGGACTTGTCCCTACATGTATATTTACCATTTTTTTTGGCGAACCATTTACTTCGGGAGGGGAAGGGACTCACAACATTGCCTTTATTTCATATTTAATAACTCTATTGATAAACAGTGAGAAATGCATGACATTTACTTTTAAAACTTTATTATTTGCCTTTAAAAATAACCCTTTTTTCCAGATTGTGTTTGCTCGGGGACAGGTAAGGTTGCTGTTCATATTTCCTTTCAAAACATTTTTTTTTCTGGAAGCTGGTGATCTACCTGTTGACTCCTTGTTAGTTACCGTCGTTCAACAATAACAACAACAACAATGGCGGTCCATTTTCAGTATTCCAACTCGTAGACAGAGTTAGCTGAAAGGAAAATTAAAATTCATGTGCTAGTTGAATTGGTTACAAAAGGGGCGTTCTTCTAAAACCAAGAATGAGGAGAAGTCCAGCTTCAGGTGTAATGTAAGTCATTTGTTTAAATGTCACGTTCCTAAAACGTTAATGAGGGCCTGAGAAGTCAAACTTTTTTTTGTATTACATAATTCCCTTTCAGAGAGTTTTAATAGTTGTACTAAAAACACTAACTTTGCAACTTCTATTTTGTTTGGTAACTCGTTAGATTTGTTTATCAGTATTATCTAGTTAGCTTATTAATGTACTTAGTTCAGTTTTATTTGCTTAGTTTGGTTTGTTTTCATGAATTAACTTTTGTAATTTTGTAGTCTAACTTTTATGTCATTTTGTTTTAACTCCATTTTGGGGTTTAGACCCATTTGAGTTGACACCATGTGGCTTTAAAAAGTATTTTGTAGATTTAGATTTGTTTTTCAGTTAGTTTAATTTAACTTTTTAGCTAATAAAGTAGGTTTTATATTTAATTAAAAGGGACCCGGAACACGCACGGGGAAATATTAGGTCGTTCTAAACCCTCTTAGGGGGAACTCTTTCTGATTTCAGTTCACTGCTACATCAGTAATTGACACCAAAAAGTGAAGCTGAAAAAGGTCTCACTTTGACAAATTTTCCATTAAACACTGAGCTACGATTAATATTAAGCAATAAGCACTGTATGAGTAGCTTCGTAGAAGGGAACGGATAAGGTTCTGGTACAGAAAGTGAAATTAAATAAGTTAGCTACGTTCATTCAGTTTTTTTGTACCATGACTTGCTGCTTTACAAGAGCTGCATATCGCTTGTTTAAAACCCAACATTAAGAATTTTTTTAGCCAGGCATTTAACTGGATATAGTAGAGTGACCATGCTATTTCGTAAGATATAGTTTGAAATTCAGCCAAATATTTATTTACTGTATTTGATATAGACATACAGACAAGAGCAATTTTGCAGTAGAAATAAACACATATTTCTTCAGCAATGATTTTTACTATGTTTCCATTGACTGTGTTATACTTTTGACAAGATTATGAAACACCCACTACCCAAACTTACAGGATTTTTGTTTGCTGGATTAGAGTAGAATCAAGCTGGACTAAAAATTATTGTAATATTGCCAGTTTTCTGGGCTACACTATCTGATGTATACCAGAATTTTCTACATGAAGCACCACATAGCAGGTTTTTACAAACCTACTTTTTTGAAAACTGTATTTTCTGACATGATAAGCACTTAAGGTTCTCATTTAGTTAAAAAAATTAAACAGAAATCAGTTTCATGTGAAGAAAGTGGAGATTTCAACGTGCCTGTTGCAAAGTTAGCCAGTAATAGTAATAATATTGATTAGACGTTTTGGGCAATGGACAGTGGAACACACAAACACACACATGCACACACACACACACACACACACATATATATATATATATATATATATATATATATATATATATATACATATGTGTGTGTTTTTCATGGACATGTTAGAAAATTAGGTTTNTAAGGTTATCTATTTGTTAAAAAAATTAAACAGAAAACTGTTTACTGTGAAGAAAGTGGAGATTTCAACGTGCCTGTTGCAAAATGAGCCAGTAATAGTAATAATATTGATTAGACGTTTTGGGCAATGGACAGTGGAACACACAAACACACACATGCACACACACACACACACACACACATATATATATATATATATATATATATATATATATATATATATACATATGTGTGTGTTTTTCATGGACATGTTAGAAAATTAGGTTTCCCATCTGTTTATGCCTCAGCCTGTATGGCATTGCAAAAATCAAAACAGTGTTGTACACTTCTCCTTGTTGCCTCAAATTCACCCAAAGATCCCAAAGATACAATCTTCCACAACCAGCCTGCTGTCTATGTTCCTTTATTCACTTCTATGTTCTTTGATACTATGGAGCTCAACTACATGAATATTCTTAGTTTAGTATGGCTCTTTGTCTTTCTATAGCTAGATTTGTACTCTAATTATTTTTTCTTTATGGTTTTCTTTACACTATAGCCCATGCACCTTCCTTGTGTGCCTACTTGATAGCAATATTTAGTACTTTTTAGCTTTATCCTGTATAAATATTTGTTAAATAAATAAATAATGAATCTGACTATTCTGTCCAACATACATCAAAACTTTTACATATATCCTGTATAAGCCAACAACTCAGCCATTAATGGTTTTCAGCAGTGTTTATTTTACCTTATGTTGACTTATTTTGTTATGGGACCTTCATTTGACAAATTGTCAAAAAAATACCCTTTACTTTTTTGCTAAACATTTTAGCAGGTTAAACATTAAACTTTTTCATCTGAAGCACAAGCACAAATGTAAGCTGAAACCTTCATTTGCCAGTTTCTCATTCATCACTGTATTTCTTCTTCACACACTAATTTAGCTGCTATTTAACTTTCCAGACATAACTATTCAAGTACCAATTCTATGCTTTTTTGTTCCACCATATTTTCCTCCATCTCATTTTCTCCATATACAGTACACTGATAGTTTATTTTATCAAATTTTCTTCATGTCTTTTCTATAAACACCCCTACATTGAATAGTCAAACTCTCAGCATTGTTATTCTTGTTCTTTGACTGATTATTTAATGAGGACCACTTCTCGCACAATAACTCTCTTTCTCTTTCATTTCTTACAAAGGTCAAGCAGAGTACTTGTACTTACTGAACCTGGATTTAGCCTGTCTTTGAATTTAGTTCCCAAACACAGAATGGTCATTAATCTAGGCTTGGAACAATTTCAACAATGGAGAACCATGCCAAATTACTTGGCAGGGTATACTTACTTAATACTGTTTCTGCCAGTTCAGTAGTTTAGTGACATCCTGAGTTAGCAATCAGTCCTTCTTGTTATGCATTCCATGAGACCTTGTCTTTGGCCAAGCATCTTAGGCAGTTCAGGTGTGTGGGTGTGTGTATGGCCCTGAGGCCAGCTTTTTTGACATCTGCATGGGTTGTTTCTAGTAGATTTGAGCAATGTCTGCTATGTCCAGCCAGGTACTTTTTGCTTCCATCAATTACAAACTCCAGAGCTTGTAGTGCTGGTGTCTGTCTGTCCATATGGAGGGTGTGACCTAGCATGGACCAGCATTGTTGGATTATCCTCTTGGAGAGTGGTTCACATTTGCAGGTCTTGTATAGTGCCTTGTTGGAGATGAGGCTGTTTGGCCATCTATATACTGTGATGGTATGGAGGTGCTTGCAGTGGCATACACCCAGCTTCTTCACATTTTCTGACATTGTGGTCCAGCTGCTACAGTTGTATAATATGATGGAGGTGTAGTTTGCTTTATACAGTTGGAGTTTCTTTTGTACTGGAGTTTTTGACCAACTCCAGATCTTCCAATAGGATTGAAAGGTGATGTTTCCTCGGGTACAGCAAGATTTAATGTCTTTGTTGCTTCAGATTAGAGAGCCTAGGATCTTGCTTTTCCTCCAGTGTTTGTGTCCTCAGCAGGCTTGGCCATCTTCATCATTTTCTAACTTCTCAGCGAGGTAGACATGAGTGTGTTCAGTTTTGGACTCATTCATGAATAGGTTGTGCTGCTTTAGGGTAGTTTTGCAGTTGTCTTGTATTCTGTTCAGTGGAGCTCTTTCTTCATTAAGGAAATAAACATCATCAGCATATTCCATCTCTAGTGGCATGCCTGTGTCTGAGATGAGTGTGTTGGATCTTGTAGAGAGAGTATGTATTGATTGCAATGCTGTGGCTAAGTAGGAGGTGAAGAGTACTGGGAAGAGGCCTTGTCTCTGCAAGGAGTATGCAGACTAATCTTAGTTCATCTTGGTTGCAATGCACCTTGGAAAGAGAGTTTGTTGTTTGTTTGTTTGTTGTTTGTTGTTGTTTGATAGTGTCAAAAGCTTTTGAAATATCAATTCCCACCTTGTGGTAAGCACATTTTCTTGTCAGCACAACAGAAACCAGCATGCATTGAGCCCATACTATGTTTCCACAACTTCTTCTTCTTTTGAAGCCACCTTTACATGGGCCTGTGTAGCTATCAATCTTGCCCCTGATCCTGCACAGTGTGATGGTAGAGAGAATCTTTCTAATGCTGTTCAGCAACATAATAGGGTGTAGGTTTGCTGGTGGTCCTGATGGCTTTCTTGCTTTTGGCAGGGGAATCAAGGTACCTTCTCACAGGCTTTCAATGGGTGTGTGTTGTTTACAGGGATTGGTTGATGATCTTCACAATATGTCTTGAGATAATGTCCTTGGCTTCTTTAACCCCCTGGCCCCGATGAGCCACGATCGTGGCTTTGCCGGTTGAGGACGAAAGGCCACGATCGTGGCTCAGTTTGAATCTTCTGCCAAAACGCAGTTGACCAGCACATGTGATTCGTTTTAGCCAATCCAACACTTTGTAGCACCCCTTCCTGTCTCC
>RDPX01000457.1:185050-199620 GCA_003991215.1 Morbakka virulenta | reverse complement strand
TTGAGGACGAAAGGCCACGATCGTGGCTCAGTTTGAATCTTCTGCCAAAACGCAGTTGACCAGCCCATGTGATTAGTTTTAGCCAATCAGAAGCTTTGTAGCCCCACTTCCTGTATCATCCAAGCCGAGTTCTGCCATTTGCCTTGTTTTTCGATCGATTTCACTGAGTTTTGCTTTCAAAATGAGTGACAACGAGAGCCACAACAACGACGATGTCTTTGCAACTGATACCAGTGAAGATTCTCTTTCGGAAGGCGATTCAATATTAAACTAATAGGAAACAACAAAGCCATCCAAATAGGAATGTAGATAAAAAGTAGGTCCCCACTATCAATCTCCTCCAATAAATGGACTCTTGTATGAATCCCAAAATAAAAAAAATCCCTTAAATGTGGATTATTCTTTTGAGTACTGCAGCCAGCAGAATCAAGGTAGAGTCTTTATTTTGATCTTATTGCATTCATAATTCATTTTACTTTCAGAAAATGTATAGTTTTAATAGTCTATGATGTACAGGAGAACTGCAGTTGTTCATTATAAGTGCATACCCATGACGTAATTTCAGCATCTAATTTTGTGCCCATTGTTTAGTATGCACTTTTAATTATGTCATGTCCTAAGGGGGTTAACAAGCTCACTGTCGATTTTGTCAGGGCCAGCTGCTCACTCATCAGTTATTAGCTGTTCAATGTTGACCCATCTTTGACCAGTTTGTTTCTTTCTTTGTTTATACACCAGATGGATTTTGTTCATGTGTAGTTTGGCAATGACAAGTTTGTGGTAAGAGTTGAGGTCAGTGCAACTGAACAAGTGTGAGTCTCTAAGGAGAGAAGTTGTTTTCTAGCTGCAGAGAATGTAGTCATTCTGATTGAACACAAGTCCAGCCTTTTTGACGTGTTTGATGTCCTTGATGTGTACTGTCCAGGTTGTTCAATGTCTGCATGGGTGTTCAAATACTGTGTTACTTGTGAAGAGACCATTGGTGGTTAGGAAGTCCATGATAACTTCACTGTTGTGATTTTGGATGTCTCTGGCATATGATCCCATGTTTTCTGCAAGTCCATTTCTGATGTCTTCTGTGGTCAGTTTTCCTAGCTTGGAGTTGAAGTCTCCACATATGAATGTGAGCCATATGCTTGGTCTTTTAATGACAGATGTGTTTTGTGTAGAAGCTGTCCAGCAGAGATGGCTCTTCTTGGGCTTTCTCTGTTGTGGGTCCATAGGCATTGATGATTCAAATATTCAAGGTATCTCCATTATGGGTGTTGATACTTAGGTCGGTGGTAGTGACTCTGTCACTTATGTGTTTGTAGCAGATGATGTTTTCTGACAGCCTTGGTCCTATGAGAAATCTGAGTCTGTGGTGAACTGTTTTATTTTGTTGCATTAGGATGAGTTTGTGGCCTGTCTGCAGTGCCTGTTCCCAGTGATCTCTGATCTTGGTTTCTTGGATACAGAGGACATCTATGTTGTAGCATTGGCAGTCCATACCTAGAGTTTGCTTCTTTGAGGTGGCAGCTAGTCCCCTTACCTTCCAAGTGCCTATGTTCAAATGATTGGGTTGGCATCTTACTGTGAGGTGAGGGTTTATCCTTTTACTCCACACACCAATTCAGTTGTCAGCTCATAATCATTGATGATGCTCAGCTTCGCAACAGTGTTAGTGTTGGTACTTTCAGGATAGAATGATTGGAGGTGATCATCGTCCCATCCCTGGCAGGGTATAAGTTGGTTAAAATTAATACTCATTTAGTTTTCTTTTAATTTGACATGATATGTTTTCAATATATCTGGTAGGTTCACCAGATGTTACTGTTGTAGTACCTGACCACAAACCACTTGTTTCAATCCTCAATGGCCAACGAAAGGGCTTGATTCAACAGAGCGAATAAAGCTACACAACCAAGATATCAACTTAAGGGACAATATCAAAAAGGAGACTGTAACCAAGCAGACTATCTCTCATGAAATGCCAAACCCTTTGAGAACACCACACCAGAGGAACAGGAAAGCTCACATGAAGTCAACAAGCTCCTTTATGTTCTCCACACCACACCAGTGATGGACCACATTGGCTTGGCCAACATTGCCATTGAGACCAAAAAGACCCCATCCTGCAACAGTTGTCTAAAATCATCTGCAATTCCCAAACATGGATACCGAACAATGGACCTGCAAAGGTCAAGTGATTCTCGCAAGTCCTCCCAAAGCTCACCCTCGCTGGAAATGGAATCATCTTCAAAGCTGACCACATCATCCTTCCTGTGACCCTTCAGGACAATGCAATTGAGCCAGGCCATCATGGAAGTCATCCTGGACAAAGCAGAATGGAAAGACTGCTTTGTTCATACTTCTTTTTTCACAATATGAGCACCAAGGTCTCCCAATAGGTCAACTTGCATCTCATGTGCAACACCTTCACAAACAAGAAAACATCCGAACCACTAGGACAGCATAAAGTTCCAAAACTATGCTATGATACAGTAGCTGATGACCTCTTCAGGCCCATGGCTATGAAAAACCATGTTGTCATTATCCAAGACCTGGCAAACAAAGTGCTGCCAGCCTTAGCTGACATATACGACAACTTTGGAACAACAACAAATCTCAGACAATGGATCTCCCTTCAACTTGCAAGCCATGGACAGATTCACCAGCCAGAGAGGTTTCCAGACACAAAGAATATCACCACTACATCCCTCACCCAACCAGATTGTTCATGCATCACACAACAGCAAACAAACTGACCAGGTATAGCAACATCAGTCATGCTCTTCCATGATAAAGAAGGCAGTGTTTTCCCATGAAGATCAGTCAATGAGGGACAGGTCACAAAAGCCAAGTGTTGAGAGGTGCAAGACAAAGAACAATGTTAAAATGGCCTTAATGACAGCAAATGCAAGCTTGCACACAAATTTGCAGCTGGCCATCACGTTCTGCTTTGGAAGTACCAAAATTTCAGAAAATTCGATCCAATCTTTCTTTCACACAAATTATGGTCATCAACATTTCAGGAAATGGCAGGTGCATCACAGTGAAAGATGTCAACAACAATCTCATGCTCCAGCAACACCCCAACTCAAGCAGATGAAGGACAGCAACTCTCAGATCAACAGGTCCCCATGGAAAGAGAAATTCTAAGGGAGTACATGAACAGACTATCTTCTCTAGTCAACGAATATGAGAATGATGTGGATTACACAAACTTGAGAAGCTTTGCTCACAACCCATGGCCACGTCTGACTCTCAACTGGGAGCCTAACACAAAATACTATAATGATGACTTCGTAAACTAATGTCTATAGACTTTGTGGTAATGGGTACAATCATGGACTCTTTAAACATTGCATTGGGGTTAATATATATCCTTATTCTTACTGTTTTATTGTATCTGTAGGTAGATTGGGGTTATTACTACATTAGACTGAAGAGCATATACTAGAAGAATTTATTATACCAGATCCTCAGCCAGGTGACATAGTGAGAATCTATGATGGAAACTCATGGTCCAGGAAAGGTCAGATCATTTCAAATGCACAACAACCATGTTTCTGCTTTTTAACAAGTGATAGTGGAACAACATTAAGACATAAACATAAATATCTGTTGGAAACAAAGTTTACTTCTATTGACATTGGTTCTGACAGTGCCTGCAGCCTCATAATTCCCAGACCTTTTGAGCCTGCTCACAATGTTGATCCAAATGATGATTATCCTGCCATACCTGCAGTTGGTTAAATGTAATAAATTTTAGGTATAATAACCATTATACATATACTAAGACATTCCCAATGAATATATGCATATGTGCATTGTGATATACTATTGTTATGGGCTACATATTTTGGCAGAACCAACTAGCTAACAATAATATCTAATACAAGTGAAATTTGTAACACATTTTTTCCAGAATCCTGTTGTGCTTAAAGTTTCTTTTTGCTAGTTAGTTGCAATAGGTTCTGTTACACTTTTTATGAAATGAGCACCAATTTTCTTGAGATCAGGATAGAAAATTAGTAGGTTTGTCATGTTTAAAACATGTAAATCAACTTTCATCCTTTAGCAAGCCTTTTCTAGCTATGCCAAGACCTGCCTTTATCTATTTTGTTTTAATTGGCATGGTTTGAAGCAGCACATGTTTTCCTTAAGGCTGCTCTGAATTCTTTCATTATTAATTACAACTCTGCTTTTCTATCATTAAAAATCAAATTGAATCTAGCTTCGTTTTATTTAGCTTGTGTAATGTTAATTGTAGGCAATCAAGAACTGGAAATGCAAGTTCCAGTAAAAGAAGTGCTTTAGATAGCTTGTATAGCAAAGGAAGTCATCATGGATATAAACCACAGAACAAAGGATCAAGACCAAGTTTCCATGGCTCAGTCAGCAGGAGGAATATCACTGCAGTTGATGGATCACAGAAAGGACCTTATCTTGCCAAAGTTGCAGTCCAGGTAGGTTAATAAATACTGTAGTTTACTTTATTGGAAATATGATTATAAGCTTCACAATTACTAATTACTAATTATAAAGATTTTTTGAATTTTGAAAGTGTTAACTTTTGGATTTTTTTACCAATACTACTTGAGATTTCCATGAATTTTCAGCAATAAAATAATGTTCCAATGGTCCCAAATCCAAATCCAAAATATTAGGTAGAAATTTGTTGAAGAAAGACCAGATGAATCATGGCTCTTACCTTCCTGTTCAAATTGAATAAAGCTACCTAATAAGTTATTATGTCATGTTTGTTTTACACACCAAATAAACACATACTCTATTTATTTCAAACAAATTCTTTTAAAGGCTTGAACTTTTGATTAGTCCATGCCTGGAAACATTTCATTCTAATAATGTGGTTTATTATTGGGAGTTTCTTTGAAAGCTGAGTATGGTATTTTGAAATAAAATAATAATCATATGGTCTTTTTGGTCATTCAGTCTTCTGCTTTCTTGTGATTGTCTTTGATACAGTATGAGATGTATTTTTATTGCATTTCTAAGGTATTTAAGAGCTATTTGTACTCTATTATAATGGTCAGTTGACTTTAATCTCGAGCTTAAGCATGCGAGATCATGACTGTGATGGTTGAAACTCCACCTTGGCCCATGTTACTAATTTTCTCCTAGCATGGACTCCTAGCAGCCACTTTGTCTTAAATACAAAATCTTACTGTAATAGTCATATCATTCTGAAGGCTGTGATAAATGTTGGTGGCATATGTTTGGCAAACCCTCATGCTCCATTAATCCTGTCTGCAGATTTAACAAGGAAGTCTGTGCCAGCTGCACAAAGGGCATATCTGCTGAAATATGGTAATTCTCTGTTATTCATGTTCATATTTATGTTATATGTCACAAGTTATTCTCTGTGTGTTTTCTTTGTCACACATCCTTTTTATCATTTTTGTGACTCCCTCCATGTGATCTGTTTATAATGATAATTCTGGTACTCTTCTTTTTTACAGTGATGTCTTTCACTTGATAAGATAAAGGTGACGTTCATGTAAACTAAGTATTGTATACATCTGCATTTCATTCGATGAGATCTTTTGAATCTTATTTTAAGTCTTAAAAATTCTTGAGTTTATACACTCAGTGTAAGCCATTGATGATGGATATTTATCTTGTCATGGATTGTAAGCTTTTTCTAAGCCGCATTTTGAGGGAAACTTCTCCCAATGTCAACCTCAGCCAGATGATGGGAAAGTATCCCTTAAAACATAGCTGCTTTAAGGTCTTTGACTCTTCTGTGTAACACTCGTCCACTTCAATACATCACACTGATAACTAAACAAATTCAATTGGTTATGCAGGAAATTACTAACATACATTTTTTGGCTATTAATTTTACCATTGATCACATAATTATAAACACAGAAATACACTTATGTGTGTCAATGTATATATGTGCATTAAAGCTAAAACCCTAAATTAATCTTTTAAACAAAGCTTAGCATGCAAATATTTGTAGTGGTTCTCGGATTGCAGTTAGTATTCTTGTACTTGTACTTATTGCATTAAACCAAATTCTTGGCTGTTGCTGGCAATAGATGAAGTGGTGCCACTGATGAACGCTCTCTATTGTGTTCTGTCCAATGTGATTACACGGGCTGCTTCTAGCGGGTCTCTGTATAACCTCCTTGTCAAGCCACCTTTCTGCACATCCTTTACAACCAAGTTTTTCCAACTCACATTAGGTGCATTTCGTGAGTACCTCCAATGTGGTGGTCGACCAGAGTCGTATAGAATCTTTGGCAAACTTGAGGAGTCCATTCTCCACATTTGTTCAAACCAATGCAAACGGTATCCTGTGATCAAGGTTTCATTGGTTGATTGGTTTAAACATGTAGCACAGATTTCGGCATTTCTCTTGCGATCTCATAAAGATAGACCACATATAGCTCTTAGCCATCCCATATAAGTGACTTCTAGTTTACTTGAGTTCTCTGCATAAGGAATTCAAGATTCAGTGTCATATAGGAGTACTGGTACCACTGCACTATTTAACACGCGTAACTTTGTTCTGATAGATATGTCTTTCTTAGCGAACAGCTCCTTTCTCAGTCTACCAAAACAGGACGAAGCTTTCCCGATGCGATTGACAATTTCACAAGAGCTGCTGACTTCGGATACTTTAAACGTAGAACCAAGATAGACACATTCTTCAACCTGTTCAATTTGTTCACCGTTTAACTGTACAGACAGTGGTAGGTCTTCAAGCACGTTTGTTTTCGAAACATTTATGTTTAAGCCAATCATCTTCCTAAAAGAATCCAATCTATTCAGAAACCTCTGCATGTCCTCTTCGTTTTCACCTAAATAGACAAGGTCGTCCGCAAAGCCAAGATCGCTTACAAACAAATTGTCACACATAAAGTAATCTGTTACATCCACTGATAGCCTTTACCATCACCCAGTCAAGGATGATGTTAAAAAGACAGGGTGAAATCACACATCCGTGTTCGACATTAGTTTTAATGACAAAACATCTTGACATCTCCCCATAAACATATAATCAGGTGCGACTGTCTTTATAAAGGGATTTCAACACCTTTGAGTTTCGGCGATATTCCAAATTCCTTCAGAGCTGCCCATAACGACTGCTGATAAATGGAATCAAAGGCAGCTTAAAAATCTACAAACAAGCACCCAATTCTTTGACTGTTTTTAATACGTCTATAAAAAATCTACCCGAGAACAAAGATTTGATCGGAGCATCCACGTCCTTTTCTAAATCCAGCTTAGTTTTCTCGCAGAGTAGCTTCGTACAAATCAAATATCCTGCTCGCAATTATCGAAGTTTCTAATTTACTAGTAATTGCTAGTAAATATGTACCCCTATAATTTTCACGGACCTTCCAATTTCCTTTTTTGTACCCAGGCACCAGGATGGAAGCCTTTCAATCTTGTGGTACTTTTTCATGTTTTCAAACTTTATTCATTATTTTAATTGTATTATACTTATTTATTTATTTTTATACAAAGGACGTATATGAAAAACAGTTATGTAAACTGATATAATGCACCTGTTGAAATATTTTCAAATAAAAGTAATAAAAATAATAATTTACGAAATGGTTTAAGTGTTTTGCAAGTGGGTTTACAGCTTGCTTCAATGCTTCAGGAGGAATTTCATCAACACTTGCTGACTTATTTTTCTTCAGATTCTTGATTTGAATTTTTATTTCTATCTTGGAAGGACACTGATGTGGGAGTTGTAATTCTTCAACATGTCTGCTGCCGCTATTGAAAAGTTTCGCAACTAGAATTTGTGGGTCATCTTTATTGAGTAACGTATCAAAATAAGTTGCCCATGGCTCAAGCTTTGCTTCCTTTCCTTGGATAATGTCACCATTTGAATCCCTAATGTTCTCACAGAAGATCCTTCAGTCGTGATGGATTGCAAGGTTTCAAAGAACTTCCTACTCTTTCCAGTGGCAGCACCATGTTCCATGTCAGCTGCTTTCTCGTTATACCATTTGTCCTGATCATTAGCAAGGCTAGACTTAACTTCCCGATTCAGATGGCTTCTCTCCATCTTATATTTCAACTGCACAGCTTTCTTTCTGAAATAAGTTCTAATGTCTTACTTCTTAGCTTTTTTGGACAACAGACACTCTTTAATGATTCATTCAACACCTTCTTTATCCCTACCCAATCTTTTTCAATATCATCATCGTCATCAACATTGTGATCGGTCAGAGTTAGCATTCAGTTTAGTGACCTTAGAATATTCCTATAAGTATCTTTCTTTGCGATTATACTTGCATTAAGTGAAATGATTCATCGACTAGTAGCAAACAGAAGATCCATTGCTTTTATATTCCAATAAAGAACAGATGTGTTATCTCTTTTGCTACATTTATATATATATATATATATATATATATATATATATCTTCAGTGAATTGTTATAGCCTTACAAGTGTATGTATTATACTAAGTCTAAACAAAAACCAAAAGAAAGAATAAACAATACAATAAGACTCCACTGCTGTTTTGACTGTACTTTGTACAACCAAACACACCACTTACAAAAGGTGTATATTAAGCAAATAAAATCATGGATGCTACATAGTATGGTTGTAATACTATTTTGGGCGAAATTATACATGCCAAAAATGTTATTAATATCGAATTTTTACCCAGACAAAGGTTTCTTCAATGTATATAAAATATAATTTCATGTCGGTCTTATAGTTATCAACTACACACCTATATTTATAGGTGTGCAGTTGATTGATCTTAAGATAATATTTTCGATGTTCCAACCATCCATAACTTTGATTCNCTGCTGTTTTGACTGTACTTTGTACAACCAAACACACCACTTACAAAAGGTGTATATTAAGCAAATAAAATCATGGATGCTACATAGTATGGTTGTAATACTATTTTGGGCGAAATTATACATGCCAAAAATGTTATTAATATCGAATTTTTACCCAGACAAAGGTTTCTTCAATGTATATAAAATATAATTTCATGTCGGTCTTATAGTTATCAACTACACACCTATATTTATAGGTGTGCAGTTGATTGATCTTAAGATAATATTTTCGATGTTCCAACCATCCATAACTTTGATTCAGTTAAGTTTTTTTATAGTTTTGGTCTTTGCTGCAAATAACTAGTGAAGTGATATTCTCTTTAAAAATAGCTAGCAATTATACATAAAATTTTATAAAGAATTATATGTATTAGTAAGAATTAACTAATTTAAGTTTTTGAAGAATTAGCCTAAATCTCATATTTTTATTAATGATAGGAAATATAACATGTATCTCTATTTCTTAAAAGGTGGTTGATGATGAAGGGGTAGATGTTACACCAAGAAGTCTTTTGACTGAGTCTTGCAGTTTGAGGTAAATTCTAAATATGTTAAGTAATTTTTTTCACTGTGATTTTAGTGATTTTTATTTGAAATTAGAAAGAATAAAAAATCAAATACTTTGCTATGAGATAAAAAACTAGCACGCAGTACAAAGCTAAGTTTATTTCGATAAAATGCCCAAACAAGGGAAATCTGCTGGAACTGGGACTATTGTTCCATTTATTTTTCCTACTTGGATGTCAAGATAAATTCTCAGTACCCATTAACACACACATGTATATATATATATACATATATCTAATGAAAGCTCTCAAGGACTTTCATTAGATCAATGAAAATCATGGCACTCTATTCCTAATTTCAATATTTTCATACCAGTCATTGGTACAATTTAGTATACAGGAAACTACCGAATGAAAATTACTGGTCTAGATAGAAATAGCTGCTCGAGTCAAGATACTTGAAAAGCTAATCATAAATGAGTTTTTCAAACAGCCTTAAAACTACATGTTGGACAGAAATCGATCGATCTTCAGTTGATGTACTTGTTGTAGAAGAGGACTACACATACTACCTTCAAGCTATCAGAAAATATTCCTGATTCAACTGAGAGGTTGTAAATCCTACATAGAGAGTGACAGATAGCTGAAATTGTACATTTGATGTAATGAGTTGTAATAACATCTGAGCCAAAGCCAAAGGAGGTCTTCATTTTATCGAGAGCCCCTTTAGAAGAGTCAGGATTAGCGGTCCTAAGGCGGAAGTTCGTATCGTCATCATTTAACTTATATTCATTGGTTAGTATGGGTTTTGGCTGCTGCAGTTTATTGTCACTAAGTTCTTTACCGATACCAGAAAAGGAGTCGTTTTCCGAATGTACAATATTGTTGTTGTCAGTTACATTGTGACATTTAATATCCAGAAAGCTAATCATCCATTAACTTTGGCCTCGATTCAACAACATATTGATCTTATCCTACAAAAGCCATGCACTATGCTATAAAGAATCAGTGATCACATGGTAGTGTACGTAATCTACAAGCTCAGCAGAACATATTTGAACTGTTTGTATTGCTCCTTCAAACCGCGTCGTTTTGTAAAAATTTCTACATTCCACACGAGTATGTTGCTGAAATGGCTCTAACATTCGTACAAACCTCTCTCAGTTTATCTCATAATGGCTTTTTGTGAGAAATGTCATCAACAGTGCTTTGGCCAGTGTAGTGTTAACGTTCTCTTATGTATTCATTCCTTCAAACAAATCCACCTTTCTGAGGATCTTAGAATAAATAAAAAGACTAAACTAGTCCTTGCTGCGAAAGCAGTGACCTGCGAACATTAATATTGTACGTACATGATTCGCTTAACGAAATACAATGAACAGCAGAGAAAGATGGATTTGAAGTCTGTGACAAGAATGTTATCTTCAATTTATTTCTGAGACAATAAATTCTCTTGCCCTCTGGCAAACTCTTTTGGGCTACTGTGATAGATTAGCGTTCAGAACCGGACAGTAAAAGAAGTGGTTTTTCTAAAGTGATAGGGTAGAATCGAACTTTAAGGTCTTGGGACAAATTTTAGTATCCTCTCATATTTTCCTTAACTTGTTTGATATGGAGTATAACGAACAAAAAGCAGACATGTGGAAGATTTATATATATATATATATATATATATATATATATATATATATATATATATATACATAATAGTAGTAAAGTATTCCAATGTTCACTAAGAGTGCTCAATGTTTCCAGAGCGTTTATAAATCCAGTATAGTATACAAAATAACTAGACAAATTTAGCAGTTACTACTAGTTTCATGTTTTCTTAACAATCTTCAAACTGCAATTTGCAGATTGAAAATTCTGAGATCTGTACNGAAATACAATGAAAAGCAGAGAAGTATGGATTTAAAAACTGTGACAATAATGTTATCTTCAATTGTTTTCTGAGACAATAAATTCTCTTGCCCTCTGGCAAACTCTTTTGGGCTACTGTGATAGATTAGCGTTCAGAACCGGACAGTAAAAGAAGTGCTTTTTCTAAAGTGATAGGGTAGAATCGAACTTTAAGGTCTTGGGACAAATTTTAGTATCCTCTCATATTTTCCTTAACTTGTTTGATATGGAGTATAACGAACAAAAAGCAGACATGTGGAAGATTTATATATATATATATATACATAATAGTAGTAAAGTATTCCAATGTTCACTAAGAGTGCTCAATGTTTCCAGAGCGTTTATAAATCCAGTATAGTATACAAAATAACTAGACAAATTTAGCAGTTACTACTAGTTTCATGTTTTCTTAACAATCTTCAAACTGCAATTTGCAGATTGAAAATTCTGAGATCTGTACTGCCATATGACATTATTGACACAAGGTCATTCTTAAGTGATTGCATGCTTTATTCCATACAAAAATAGATAAGCGTTGTTTACTGTATTCAAAAAATTCTGATGGGGCTTTATTTTGATATTTGCAAAAGTATTTTAGGTCTCTCAGCCCTTTCTGAATTACTTTATTTTTAGGAAACATCAGAGTAGCACCATCATGAATGTTGGAGACTCATCTTCAGTTGGAACAGTAGGTTGATCTTTAAAGTTTCGATCAATAATTATGATATGTAATAAGCAAAATGAGTTGCAAGTATCTATAAAAGTGTATGCGGAAGGCTGGTTGAAAACGCAACTCAAACGGGACATATAATAGAGCAGATGGACATGAAAACTACAACTCTGCTTGGATTTTAATTTATAGGAACTAGCACTTCTTACTAATTCATGGTATTTTGAAGAGTTAATTCTTTAGTTCCATATGAATCAAACCCACCCAGCCTATTTGTTTTTCCCACACGCGTAAGTGCCTAGCATTGCTCAAGAATTGCAGGAATTTCTACGTCAGTAATGAAATTCAAAGTTTTACTGGCTTTTGCATGACATACGGAGTCAAATCCAGGCTTTTGCTCCACGATCACGGTAACTGATCCCAGGAGCAGAAACGACCTCCGAGTTAAGGTGTTTCTTTGAACTAGAGTACACAAATTCTAGACCCACAGTAGGACACAAAATTTGACCACTTGTAATTTGAATGGAATGATGGGCTCTGTTTTCTCGCCATCCATGACAGCATTTGACCTCAATTCTTATCGCCTCTCATTGTATATTATTATGTAGGTCAAGCTATCCCATTATATCAATTTCTCATAGCGTAGCCATTCAAGACTCCGTTGCCGTTAAATGTAATGACAAATTGAAATCTTCATGGGTATGTATGTAGATGGTTAGGCTTGTGATAAGAATAGTGTCAAGTTTAAAACATATCTTTATTATTTTAGTCAGTTTACCTATAGCCACTGCTTTTTTTGTATATGAAGTCTACATACGAATTTAACTGGTGGTGTGATGAAACAAATGGAACATTGTACGCGTTAATTTTCTTTGATGTTATCATTTTCAATTGGTCATGAGAAATTTTGTTTATTTCTGGACATTTCTTGTCTTTTAGGAATTGATTGCTTTCCATAATATTTTCCTCGCCTGACTCCTGTTAAAATCAAGGCTAGTGAATGAACGATCAAGGATATGTTAAATTCTCAGATAAATAAGTTGAATAGTTTCAGAAGATGTTCATGTCTTTCATTGTTGCTACCATACAGACAGTAGCGAAACCAGCTCCCGTACATGTAGAATTTTTAAGAGTTTTAGCCTCATTAAACTTTGAATGGGTCTTTTGGATCTGACATAAGGTGGATATTTCTTCCACGTATCTGCAGCTAGCCCTAAACTTAAATTTTTTTCTTGACTCCTTTGATAATGGTCCTCCGTATACCAATCGTGATAATTTATAGAAAATGTAGTATTCAGAAGAGAAGTTTAGTTGTGTGTGCAATCTATACCGTTTGGACATTTTATTCTGGAATTTGAGGGTAAAATACAGAATTTTTATTTTACATCGTTTAGTGGAATAAATTTATACTATTATTTTTATATGTTACTTAATTATATTATTGAAAATTTTGATTTCACGCCTGTTACACCATGAATTAGGCTTTTTCTGTATGTGAAGAGAAGCTATTGTTATTATTTAGTTTTATCCTTTAATTTTGAACCTTTTATGAAATGTTTGTCGTTTCCAGTTGTTTCCCATGGCCTATTCAATATTATCAATTCATCCTTTTCCCTAGCCATCGGAACTTTTTTCTCAATCAATCTTTGGAGCGAGTACGATGCAAGCTAGCTATGCGCAAGGATTTTCAAGGTACTGTGGTTTGGCCAATTTGGCCCACTGTTCTTTGCCCGGGTTTTCATCCCTTGGTTTCAATGTCCAATGTCAACGATAAAATTGTGTCCCGAGAAACATTAAATACGCCTTTGTACAAAGAAAATTATATACTGGCCTCAGCAACCCATAATTGTTGTGATGTATTTATTGCTTCAACGCCACCCCCGCGATATTTAAGGTCCAGTCTTGAGTAGTAAAGCTGAATTTAGGTTTAGTTAACCCTTTTCTATAGTTTGTTCATTTCGATTATCATTCTCCGTAACAGGCCCTATTTTGTAATTATTCTCTCATTTTCAAAGTTTTACTTACCCTCATCCATTTAAGTGAAGATACTGATAGCCTACTTTTCAAATAAATTGTAACCTTAAATATAGATTGCGTATGTGGTATGTTTAGCCAGAAATCTATTACATCCCAAGCACATGCTATGCATCTGTGTTACAACTGCTATTTTTGGTACATATTTTGTATAATTAATATATTTTAGTTGTTTTTGAATCTCACCAATCCATAAATAAACAAAGGAAATCCTTAGGCTTTCGACTTTCTTATAGGTAATCCCGTAAATGATATAAGCTCATCCATCTATTAGCTTAAGTCTTAAATCTTATCCACTGCTATAAAGAGAAAGACTAATTATTTTATCATACCTCTAAAACAGGGGTGGGCAACCTACGGCCCGCGGGCCAGAATCTTGCCCGCCAGAAGAATTTTCATGGCCCGCGAGGCCCAAAAGTTATATAATTTTTTGTTAGCAAATATAATTGTCTAGCGGTTAATTTACATAATCTGTCTTTTGTTTTTTCTCTTTGTTTCTCTCTGTTTCTCTCTGTTTCTCTCTCTCTCTCTCTCTCTCTCTCTCTCTCTATATATATATATATATATATATATATATATATATATATATATATATATATATATATTTTTTTTTTTTTCTGTTTTTTTTTTT
>RDPX01000457.1:120276-172370 GCA_003991215.1 Morbakka virulenta | reverse complement strand
CACGTCATTTTTTATCTCACGTGCCTTGTGTCCGTTGAGAAGTGTGTTTTCATTGAAAATAGAATTCTTTTTGTTCACTTCACAGCTCCCCAGTAACAATTGTCTTTTTTAAATTTTTGTTGCATGGCAATAAATTGTCACTTAGCAACTTGTTTGCAGTCTTATCACGTATACGTTTTTTGCTTGTCAGTTTCTTGATAAAGTCTGTTGTAGACAGACGAAAATTTGAAATAATAAATAAATATTTGATTTACTCAAGTAAATGTTGGCATACTTTCTTTAGTCATTTCCTGTGTCAAATATATATATATATATATATATACACCCACCCATGCATCCATTTTTAATTTTTTGACCACAACCTTTTTATCGCTGATGTATTCGTTCTCCCAACCATTCATTCTTTTATGTTATGGTTTATATAGTCTTTTTTCTGTATCGTATTTAGGATGTTGGTTGCTTAGCTACAACGTGGGATATGTATGATACATATAGCACGAATGAAACCGCAAATGAAGGTTGGTTAATTTTACTTAAGTATATTTTAGTTGCGAAAATCGTTTCAGCATACACCATAAGTACAACATATTAAAAGAATATCATATTCACAAAATTATATACAATACACATTATTTGTAAACTTTCGGAGATACGGTATGGGACTCAGCATTGCTTACTGGAGGAAAAGAAGAGACCGATCAAGCAACGTAGTCCCATCTGATGGTTTTCTACTGCTCAACATAAATGTGAAATTTTCTCCCAGAAAAACTGATCAGTTCTGCTTCATTTCTAATTTAAGAGGGTATATATCCTTCAATTAATTTTAAGTATGAGTACCTTTACTAAAATAGCTTCTACACTTTGCAATTTACTTATGATAAAAGTTGTTAATCTAAGTTTTTGGAGAATTTATACTCAGTGATTTTCTGCAAGAGGATATTTTCTGCTTTAGTTTTGAATGAAGGTAACGTTGTAAATGTTGGGTATAATTTTAAGAAATACGTCAAGTAAATAGTTGCGTTATTCCTTATTATCACTAGATGCCGATGAAGTATTTGACAGTTTGAGTAGAGCAGTGTCCCCGAAAGACACAGAGCGAAAGACAAGTGGTTTACCTTTGCTGCTTGAAGCAGACGAAACTGACGCGAGACGTAGAAGTAGCGTGATGTCAACATTGACTGGCAAGTATTTAAAGTTACACAACGTTTCCCATTTTGATTTTTTAGATGTATAAATGGTCTTTGCATTTCACAAAATCTCAGCCTCATGGCAGATGTAGCTGTCTCCAATGATTTTCTGTAAGATAATATTAAACTCCTTTCAATTCATAGAACTACTATTGGTGTTTTTATCCCAGTTCATTAACTTCCTATCTTTTTCGTACATTCCAACCATATATTTTTTTTTCTTTCGCCTAACCTCATTCTATGAAGCTATACCATTGTTTTGATGATTTCTAACTTATCTTTCATTTTGTAGACAAAAGGAATAAAACTATTTCAATGTGCATTTAGTTCCATTTATGAGTTACAGCGTAGCAATATTAAGCTTCTTTCTACAACTGCACCATTATATAACGGATTATGCTTCATGAGAGGCATTGCTATATGCTAAAGATTTTATGTCTGTATCTATATGTCCTTTCTTATTGAGTTTTTTATTTAAGCTCTACGTTTCTGTTTCCACCACTCATCTTCATCTTGCTATTTCTTTTGGAAAACGACATATTAAGATGTAGGTTTGAAACTAATCTGGTTTTTTATCTTAGCTACAAGACTTTTTGAAAAACCTTTACTATACTATAATTTCGTATAACAATATTCCTAATTTCGATGCTGTTCCCACTACCAATGCTATTACTAGTTTTGGTATCACTACTACGACTATTGCTTTATTGCTGCCAGTGATGGTTATACTATTTTTGCCACCATTACTGCTACTATTACTACTATTACTACTACCACTACTTCTACTACTACTACAATCCCCACACTGATGTTATTACTTGTATTCTGCTGCAATTTTTTCTATTGACACAACCACTGTTAGTGTTTCTCCTGTTTCTACTACTATTTCTACTACTACTGCTATTGCTACTAATACTACTACTACTACTGCTACTACTACTACTACTACTACTACTACTACTTTTTATTACGACAGCCACTGCTGTTGTTTACTTTTACTACTGGATCAGTATATGAGGCATGTAGATATTATTTCATATAGTTTACAGCTTTGGCACTACATGTAACACATCGTTCTGTCTTAACCTAGTGTAACTGTTGACCCTACATAAAATTGTTGGTGTTATTTCCCTTCAGTTTTTATTATGTATTTCAATCCGTCTCTTTCAGAGAGTCATGTAAGCCTCATGACAACAAGTAATCAATCAGACGCAGTAGAGTTGTCTGAAAGAGAGAGTCAAAGTCAGATGGAGGCTGACTTGATAGCTGAAAAAATTTTACAGGTAAAATCGATATCCATATCCTCGTACAATTATTGACTGAAGCTTCTATGTATTTATAATGCTAGAAGAAAGCTTTTGACAAGTCAAAGTTGTTGATAAAAGCAAGGAGCAGAAAAGTTACAACTTTTTATGATCAAAGTAAGGTCTGGACATTCGCCAATCTGCTAGACATGCCTATAAACTTCTCACTTACGAGAAAAGCTAACAAAACGTTCTTACGATCAGTTTTTTTATTTATTAACACTGAACATTGCAGGATATGAGGAAATATGCGGGTTTTAACGTGTAGATGGTGTACATCTGCAATTAACAATAGAAGCGATTTAAACAACAAATGAGTCCTTGTGGTAAGTTTAAGAAATATCTTTGGTACAATAACAGTGAGCTATTACTTAACAAAATAAATGCACTCAGAAATTGTAAAACAAAAATACAATGTTTTAAACGCGATTTTAAATTTCTAAACATTGTCACAGGTTATAGTGGCAGAATAACCTGTGCAAAGGTCCTGATTGTATTCTTGTTGACAATTTTTTATCAAAAGATTTACCAATACAATCGGGAAGATAGAAAAGTAGTACTTTAATATGAAATTGGTTACTTACTTGTTATATCGTGCTAATGGAGCTTGGTTAACTTAAGGAATGACCACACAACATCTGCAATGCGTATGGATGACATTTGAAGTAATTTTGTTTTCTAAATGAAAATACGTATTTAGCACCCAGAGAAGATCTTTGAGGAAATGTGGGTGAGATCGTTAAAACAATCCATAGACCTGGAGAGTAAGTAACAGAAGTCAAGCATAACCGGACCTGCGCATTCAAGGACAGACCAACTTTACTTTTAATTACTGGGAAGTTTAAAATGTCATTACAACCGAAGTCAAATATAACTCCTCGATTGACACGCTTAAAGTAAGATACTCTAATACCACATTTGTAAATCTGTCAATTAGCTCCATTAGCGTATTTGGTTACTTCTGTGACTTTGTGTGTTAGGAATTAGCGCAAGGTTATCTCAAAACCATCCTCCGTTATCATTTGTTATAATTACTTTATTTTTCGTTATCGATACAAGCCAGGAAGCAATCCTAATCTTCTCTCTACATATTATCATTTTGAGCTCAGCAATTATAATCTTCTTACACTATAATTTTTGCAAAATAATTTTATAGAAATCAATATTAATTTTAAGAATATTTACTTTTGATAATTAAGCCAGTCAATGTAAACTACTAATTACTGGAAGATTTTGTTTTTATTATTAGTAGTATCATTAGTAGTAGTAGTAGTAGTAGTAGTAGTAGTAGTAGTAGTAGTAGTAGTAGGAGGAGGAGGAGGAGGAGGAGGAGAAGAAGGAGAAGAAGAAGGAGGAGTGACGGAAGTAGTAGCAGTACAAAACAATAATGCTGATGACATCTCATAGTTTTTAATGATATATAAATGGTTATCTCAGTTTTTTACAGTAGAAGTACAAACTGGGTGTACTGAAATAGGTGATGGTTAAAGCAAGGATTATTTGCGTTTTCATTTTCATAGTAAATCATTCGTCGTCGTCGTCGTAGTCTGTAGATCGTTATCGACCTTTAGTGACCTCTCTGACCAGTTTTCGCCACTTTTCGCGATCCTGACATGCGTTGTTAAGTTCTTGCCAGTTCATAGTAAATCATTCAGCCAGCACTTTTTTCTGTTTCCCATGTTACCACTCATGTGGTTTTCTTTCTGACATATTAATATTGGTGAACTTGTTCCGAGTACCACTTACTAACACTTACGAATAATTAAAAGCTGATATTGACTTACAGACTCTTTAAATTCTGCTGCTTCAAGTNAGATGGTGTACATCTGCAATTAACAATAGAAGCGATTTAAACAACAAATGAGTCCTTGTGGTAAGTTTAAGAAATATCTTTGGTACAATAACAGTGAGCTATTACTTAACAAAATAAATGCACTCAGAAATTGTAAAACAAAAATACAATGTTTTAAACGCGATTTTAAATTTCTAAACATTGTCACAGGTTATAGTGGCAGAATAACCTGTGCAAAGGTCCTGATTGTATTCTTGTTGACAATTTTTTATCAAAAGATTTACCAATACAATCGGGAAGATAGAAAAGTAGTACTTTAATATGAAATTGGTTACTTACTTGTTATATCGTGCTAATGGAGCTTGGTTAACTTAAGGAATGACCACACAACATCTGCAATGCGTATGGATGACATTTGAAGTAATTTTGTTTTCTAAATGAAAATACGTATTTAGCACCCAGAGAAGATCTTTGAGGAAATGTGGGTGAGATCGTTAAAACAATCCATAGACCTGGAGAGTAAGTAACAGAAGTCAAGCATAACCGGACCTGCGCATTCAAGGACAGACCAACTTTACTTTTAATTACTGGGAAGTTTAAAATGTCATTACAACCGAAGTCAAATATAACTCCTCGATTGACACGCTTAAAGTAAGATACTCTAATACCACATTTGTAAATCTGTCAATTAGCTCCATTAGCGTATTTGGTTACTTCTGTGACTTTGTGTGTTAGGAATTAGCGCAAGGTTATCTCAAAACCATCCTCCGTTATCATTTGTTATAATTACTTTATTTTTCGTTATCGATACAAGCCAGGAAGCAATCCTAATCTTCTCTCTACATATTATCATTTTGAGCTCAGCAATTATAATCTTCTTACACTATAATTTTTGCAAAATAATTTTATAGAAATCAATATTAATTTTAAGAATATTTACTTTTGATAATTAAGCCAGTCAATGTAAACTACTAATTACTGGAAGATTTTGTTTTTATTATTAGTAGTATCATTAGTAGTAGTAGTAGTAGTAGTAGTAGTAGTAGTAGTAGTAGTAGTAGTAGGAGGAGGAGGAGGAGGAGGAGGAGAAGAAGGAGAAGAAGAAGGAGGAGTGACGGAAGTAGTAGCAGTACAAAACAATAATGCTGATGACATCTCATAGTTTTTAATGATATATAAATGGTTATCTCAGTTTTTTACAGTAGAAGTACAAACTGGGTGTACTGAAATAGGTGATGGTTAAAGCAAGGATTATTTGCGTTTTCATTTTCATAGTAAATCATTCGTCGTCGTCGTCGTAGTCTGTAGATCGTTATCGACCTTTAGTGACCTCTCTGACCAGTTTTCGCCACTTTTCGCGATCCTGACATGCGTTGTTAAGTTCTTGCCAGTTCATAGTAAATCATTCAGCCAGCACTTTTTTCTGTTTCCCATGTTACCACTCATGTGGTTTTCTTTCTGACATATTAATATTGGTGAACTTGTTCCGAGTACCACTTACTAACACTTACGAATAATTAAAAGCTGATATTGACTTACAGACTCTTTAAATTCTGCTGCTTCAAGTACTCTTTAATTACTGTGAAGTCCAAAGATTCCGATGTCAAAATTAAATTACTTAGTTATATTGTTCAACTTTTACGTTGAAATGGATACTGTGCATTCAGTTAAAAAGGAATGTAATTCACCAAGAAAGCCTAAAATGGATGTAATTAATAGAAACTAACACAAAACAATATCTTGAAATATATACTTTATACGATTTTTAAACTTTTTTCCTATAGTATTATTATTTTCTCATTAATCGATCATTGTGTATATTTTTTCTATGATAACAAATGACCTTATTCAGTCGTATGTTTTTATTTATGTATACAACTATGTACATTAATAGATTATATATTAACTACAATATAGGATTTAGTGGCATCTCAAACTCAATTTCTGAAAAATTACAATTTATTGGTATTGTTATTTTGTTCATCGTTAAGGTTAGAAATGAAACCAAAAAATAACTTTATCTGTTGATGACACCGTTTGTTTTATTTTCTGGTAGAGTGACAGTATGAAAAGAAGCCTATTCATCATGGAAAGAGCTGTTATGCAGAATATTTTTCATTCCAAGCAGGCGCAATACAGAGGCCTGGTACCTGTAATCAGTAAGGCTTGCATTATTCAAAAGATATTAATTATCACCATTGTTAGATAATTAATATTTATTTTGACGGATGTATTTATTGATAATAGATTTGTAAGATATGAATTTATTATTTGTTAAAATTTTTTCTCTGATTAAAGCGGAGTATTTATACGAGCAAGAATTTAACTTGTTTTTGTGAGAGAATGGATGCCTAGTCTCTGGATTCTGAATTATCGACTAAATAAATGTTATCAGGAATTGCTTATCAGGCATAATGTTTCTAGCATACAGTGTCAGTCTCGTAAATAGCTATTTAATTTGTTAAATCTCAAAATAACTCCTCAAAATCCATATTGATTTCTATTGAAGAATCGTATTGGATTTGTGTCTGCTGTTAGGTTATAAATCTGACTTCAGGCTACGTCTCTTTACCCTCTATAAGATATTAATATGGCAACAGTGTACGTAAATAATATACATATAATAAAATTTTATAAATACAGTATAACTACCGGCAATGTAAATAACAAAGGGCTGTAGCAACTAAGAAAAGGAGGGGAAATAGAAAAAGGACATAAAATTAGGACTCAAATAAACGGTATGTGATAAAAAACTGAAACTTTGCAATTAACATCACGTTTACTTTGGCGGAAACCTTTTTCGCGGGCACTCCATAGCATCAAGACGTCAGAATAAGAAAACACAAGTCAAGTGAGTTTTTATCAATACAGAAAACAATGAGAGAATCAAAAAAGCCCGTCATTTTGTGTGACCGGCTGTCTAAGACACATCAAGACCATACACAAATTCTCTTTGTCCACAACGAAGGGTTGATAATAGTTAAATATGTGTTGCCTCCAAAGCTTCGTAAATGGAAGACAGACCATGCTCTACCAGCTACTTTGAGCTGTTCTAGCTCAAAATGTTTAGCGGCGTCTTGGTAAATTCGAGTGCCAGTGAAAAAGCATTTATCGATTTTAACTGCGATATTAAAGTGAGATTGTCAAAAGCAGGAGAGTGAATAAAATATAAAATGTAATTAGAATAACTAAAATTTTATTGTGGTGATCAGTAGAAACAAGAATACGTAAAGGTAAAAAAACTCTCTTTAGAAATACTGTTGCAAGGTACAGGGTGTGAAGATTCAGCCCAACTAAGACGTGCTAGAATGAATTTCTATAATCAGAGAAAACAGTTTGATTTGGTTAATTCATGTACCAGATGAGCTAAGGAACAAGGAAAGGACCTAGGAAAGGACCAATAAATAACAATTGATACTCATTTACAGAAACCAAAAGGATCAAAGATTGAACCCTCAATTTACATATTTGCTAGAAACTAATTAAATTCGTCATATAGAAATGTTTTTTCCCAGACGTAGCTCACTACTTCAATAAATTATCATAATACAACTTAACAGGGAATAAAATGAAATGGAATATCGAAGGAATAACTAAAATAACTCAATATCTGCTCCGAACGTAAGATACAATTTCATTTTCTCTCGTCCCCAGGAATAAAGAATGCTGCCTGTTTATTCATTTAATTGTTGTCTCAGTGAGAGATATTAAGGAGTAGATTTATTAAAGGAAGGCATGAAGTGAATAGCGTCAAGATTATATTGTAGAATGCTGATCCAGATGACTTAAAACAGCGTGACGTAAAAAAGGCGATGATGAATAGGATTGAAAATAAAGGCCAAACCTGAGATGAAAAAATGCAGTGAGAAGAATGCTTGGGTTACAAAAACAGAATGAACTGGACAGAAAGAAATGTTGAGAGAACATCTAAGTGGGGGACCCTGGATATCAGCGAAAACAACGACCTTAATTGAGGTGATGGTAACGATGATGACGATAATGATGATTATTGTGTTAATTGCTATTCTAGTGTTGCACTATTAATACGATATTTCTTTATGTCGTCTATTAAATGGTTGTTCTGCGTACATGCTTTTCAGTATTTAGAAGGTTTATACGCCTTGAAACAATGATATTTTGTATTTTTACTTTGCGAATGGCAAGATTTGAATATTTGAAAACACGTTTTGAACCGTTTTTTATGTCTTCTGCATATTACTCTTTATAACCAAATAGCAGTTGAGGATGACAGTGCTTCAAGTGATGACAATGCCATAGATGAGAACCTCGGTCCCAATCTGGCAAAACTCTGGACCTATGCTTCTAGTGCAACAAGAGGAATGACAGTCAACTGCATGTGCTGGAATAAACTTAACCACGTAAGTGGAATGTCTTAAAAATTCCTAACTTTATAGACCCAGTAGAAGCAATTATAATCTTCTTACACTATAATTTTTGCAAAATAATTATTAGAAATCAATATTATTTAAAAAAATATTTACGTTTGATAATTAAGCCAGTCAATGTAAACTACCAATTACTGGAAGATTTTGTTTTTTTTATTAGTAGTAGTATCAGTAGTAGTAGCAGCAGCAGCAGCAGTAGTAGTAGTAGTAGTAGTAGTAGCTGTAGTAATAGTAGTAGTAGCTGTAGTAATAGTAGTAGTAGCTGTAGTAGTAGCAGCAGTAGTAGTAGTAGTAGTAGTAGTAGTAGCTGTAGTAATAGTAGTAGTAGTAGCTGTAGTAATAGTAGTAGTAGCTGTAGTAATAGGAGGAGGAGGAGCAGTACTAGTAGTACTAATACTGCTGCTAAGTGCTATCTCATGTCACCAGTCGTAAACTTTTTCTGAGCTATATATCCAGAAATACTTGTCCATTCGCCAGCCTGATGGTTTGAAAAGCATCTCTCGAAATATTCATAATTCCTTTGCAGAGAAGGACAAGAGAAAATTGAAGCTGCTACAGGCTCCATTTTTATTTTACTTTACTTTAGNTAGTAGTAGTAGTAGCTGTAGTAATAGTAGTAGTAGTAGCTGTAGTAATAGTAGTAGTAGTAGCTGTAGTAATAGTAGTAGTAGTAGCTGTAGTAATAGTAGTAGTAGCTGTAGTAATAGGAGGAGGAGGAGCAGTACTAGTAGTACTAATACTGCTGCTAAGTGCTATCTCATGTCACCAGTCGTAAACTTTTTCTGAGCTATATATCCAGAAATACTTGTCCATTCGCCAGCCTGATGGTTTGAAAAGCATCTCTCGAAATATTCATAATTCCTTTGCAGAGAAAGACAAGAGAAAATTGAAGCTGCTACAGGCTCCATTTTTATTTTACTTTTTTATTTTTTCGAATTTTTTTATTTCTTTACTGCACTATTCTAGTTAACATTACAAGTTTAAGAATTTTAAATGTAAGTCTTACTGGAAAATTAAGGAGGAGGTACAAAAATGTTACCGTCACCCGCTGCTAAATTAAATGATCATCAAAGTCTTGTATCTTTAGGCTGTGATACAAAAAGAAAATCTAGTAGTATTAATAAATACAAACCAAAGAAAGTTACCAAAATAAAGAACCATCAAAATCAAAAAATAAATGTTCCGATAAACCGAAATAAAACCTAATTGAAACCAAAATAAGGCTTGACACAGCAATAATAAAGTGAGAGAAACATAACATAAACAAATACTATACCAGTAAAAGAAAAGAGGAAGAAAAACACAAACAAATTGTAGAGAAAAATAAGGAGGTGCTGATGGTAAATTATTCAAGGTTCTCTCGTGGTTAATCAGAATGGACTTGAAACAAATACAACATGAAGGCAGCAAACAAGTTTTTGCGATATTTAGTATGATGTTGTCTTTGGCATAAAATTCACTTACTATTTAAATGCAGAAACTGCAACAGACAAGAAGAACTTTTGAGAAATCATTAGAGGCATAAAGACGATAGTAAAATAACAAGTAGAAATTATAGTTGATTTAGCATATCGTAGAGGAAGCATATTATAATGAATCGAGTTTGTACCAAGACCATCGTTTTGTGCAAGACGATGGTAAAAATATCAAGAAGAGAGTGTAGATGATTGAAGAGATCGTGAAGGAATCATATCGTAATGAATCAAGTTTGTACCACGGCGACGTTAGATGGTGACATGCAAGACGATAGTAAAAATATCAAGGATAGAATGTAGATGATTAAAGAGATTGTGAAGGAATCATACCGTAATGAATCAAGTTTGTACCAGGTCGATGTTAGATGGTGACATGCAAGACGATAGTAAAAATATCAAGGAGAGAATGTAGATGATTTAAGAGGTCCTAAAAGAAAGAAATAATGAAGTCATTTGTCATTTTTCAATCTATTCTCCTAATGGCGGCAAACTTTGTCAACAGATGAATATACATTTCATGACGTAAGCTTACTTGTTACAAAGTTATAGAAAATACCGAGATAATTACACGAAATGGTCACGGTGGCTATGCGAATTAATATTAAGTTAATGGGAACTACTAAATAGTTACACTGGCAGATTGAAATTCCAGTCACAAGAAATTACTAAGACAATTATAGAAAAAACTGAAACAGATTGGAAGTAGTACGATGGCTACAGTAGGATATTACTCAGCTAATTGTTGTAGAAAATTCCAAAGAAAGCTATGAAACAATGCTAAAGTAAATATCAGAAAATGTATACTGTTTTAATAGAAAATTATAAAATTTGTTATGATTATGATATTATGTTTTTAAAACGCTAAGGCATTTTGTGATACTAACGAAATCCTTTCAAGTAAAATACTGAGCTAATTCCATAAAAGCATTAAATTCGTAGGCAATGCTGAAATTGTTTTAGAAATTCTGCTAAGTTATATTACTGTGGAGATGCGTCATATGATAACGTATGAAAAAATGTTATCGGAAATATACTCATGAGTGACGCAACGTTGTAATCAATTTCATTTTACTGCTCATTAGAAAAAGGGTATACAATAACAAATTAAAAGAATGTATTAAAGATGGATTTTTATTTAGTGCTAGTTTTCCCTATGGAAAAGGTAATATGTGATACAGAAAGTACAAATTCGTGCTACAGTGAGAAAGTAACGCTAAGACGTCCTTATAAAACATACGGCATTACAGTATTAATTGAAATTTTTGTGTCATATCATTATAATTATCATTATCATTAATATTGTTATTTACTAAATCACCTAACCTGAATATACCTTAGAACCTAGTCCAACATTTTCGTTAGGTTTCAAGAACCATTCTAAGTATCCTGACAATGCCCAACAATTCTGATTTTTGTAATAGTTCTACCCTTGTAACCCCAATCTCCTTTAAGTATCCATTCAAGTTTTTTGGTATGTTTCCGTGTGCTCCAATGACGATTTATATATCCTGGTTTTTAAGTTACCATAATGAGCGGATTCCTGTGGCTTGACCCTGATATTTGTCTATCCTCTCTTCTTGTTTTATAGTAATTTTTTCATCTCATAGTATTGCTACATCAGCTATTTGCCAGGTCTTATTTTCTTAATCAAACAAAACTATGCCAGGTCTCCTTGCTGTATTTTCTCGATCTGTAGGTAAAGTACCACAGAATGCTGTGATTATCTTCCCCCACAACTGTTTCTAGTTCATATTAATACAATTTATCTGAGGGGTGAAAACCTCTTTGTCTTAACAGGGCCCAATACAAAGCTCTTGCCACAAAGTCACACCTTCGCTTATGTTATTTGTTGTCTAACATAGTACATTCACTCACTATGTGGCTAATTATCTTATCCTTTGTACAACACATACGGCATGCAGAATCATTTTGGCTTTTATCAATATTTTCATTGCATTAGTTCTCAAAGAATTTATTTAAGTTGTCATGATCTTTCTGTTTCGTTATTCAGCTGACCTTTCTCTAACCATGTCCATAATTCTTTGTTTCCTAGTCTCTCTGTTCGTTTAAATTGTTGACATTGCAGTGTTTTTTCTCTCAGTCCAATCGTTTTTCCTTGCAGTCTTCTTGTTTTGTAATTTGCAACATTTTCTATTTCCTTTCGAGCACTTCCTATTGGAGCAGTTTTCATGCTTTCCTTACTTTAATTTATGTACTTTTCAAGACCGTATATTGCCAAATCCAGACAATTTTCGACTGACATAAGACTTTCAGCTCCTTCCTTTCTCGGTATATTAAGTCTTGCTACGATATGCTTTGGAGCTACTGCACCGTTCATATTCATGATCGTACATATCTGTCTGTTCAACTCTTTCAGTGTCATTCTAGTTCAACCAATAAAAGCTGCTAAATATCTCAACAAAGATATAGCCCAAGTATTAAGTGATTTGATTGAATTTTCTCCGTTTAACTTAGATTGGAAAATTTTACGAGCTCTCCTTAATTACTCTCTGCGTATATTTTCTTTAATTTCTTTATGCAATATTTAATCTCTTCTTTTTCCAATGATTTAATCACAAGATCATTTGGTAGGCTTGTTTCTCGGCAAAGCGTTCTCTTTCCTTGTTTTGAACACTAGCAATGCACACTTGTCTATTTCAATTTGCAAACCAGTATCCTCACTAGTTGCTCTGACTCTTTGTACCAGATGATCTAGTTGTTGTTCGTTCTTAGCATATAGCTTCAGATCGACCATATATGAAAGATGATTGAATTTCACTCCACCAGTGGATTGATACCGTGCATTTTCTTTCCTCGATACCAATGTCATATATATCAAGGACATTACGAATAATAACGGAGAGAGTGAATCTTCTTGGGAAATACCGCTTCTTATGTGGCTTCTGCTAATTTCTCTCCGTATGCTGTTAACTGTATCTTCCAGCTATTTATACTTGTCATCAGCAGCCGTTTAGTATCTATTCCAAACAGATCAAGACATTTTGAAATTCAGAAGTATGGTGTCAAGGTAAAGGCCTTCTTATAATCTATTGCTAAATTTCCCTTTCTGGTCTTTGCTTCTTTCAGGATTATATTTTCTATTAATAGAAGATCGTTAGTTCTTCTTGCTCGCTTCCTACATCCCTTCTGTTCTTCTGGTACCAACCTTGCATGTCCAAGGTATGCATTCATTTCTTCTGCAATCCACCCTATCAATTAATTTTCATATAATTGGCAAGCAAGTGATGGGTTTGGTAATTGTTAGGATAGTTACCCATTCATAACTCCTTGATGATGAGCACTGTGCGCCCCTTGGTCATCTATGAAGGTACATTTCCACTACTAAGATACTCATCCAACTGTTCTGTTTTTCTGTCATTCATGCTAGTTAAGTTCTTTAATCACAAGCCTTGCGTCAGGTCTGGTCCCTTTGTTTTCCACTTAGACATCCTCTTTAACACTTGCCTTACTTTATTTCATGAGACCTTTACCGTTTTTTGCTAGTCTACAAATATCTCCTGTTCAACTTATTCAGCCACTTCTGAATAAGTAGGAAGAGAAGATTTCTGTTGCGTTGTGATGGTTTTCTCCAGATGCCCCTCCAGAACTTTTTCGTCTCTAGTTTTAAGTTGGACCCCTCTTCCAATCAAATTGTTCAAAAAGTCGACTCTGATCTGTGTAAAAAAAGTCTGTTTTGTTGACATTGCTTCATCCTAGACTGATATATTTTAATATTTATTATTATTTTTACTATTAACACTATTATTCATTATTATTAACACAATTATTCATTATTAATTTTTATTAATTATTTTTTTAATATTTATTTTTATTACTGTTGTTTACTATTATTTATTGTTGCTATTGTCATTGCTATTATTACGTAAGCTCATTTAATTGCCCTGCCCTTTACGTAAGAGTGCGAAATTGTAGTCAATTGTTTGAATGAAAATAAATTAATTTTTGGTTATTTTTTCCCTACCACAAAATTTTCATTTTGTTATTAAATAGCTCTTCCGGCATGGTTTCATGTTTTACTTATCCAGTGGATAATTCTTGCCTTGGTTTTAATACAATAGGATCTTTTAGCTGTTGGTTATGGGGACCTGGAAGGGACAAGTGAAAAACGCGGTCTAGTATGTTGCTGGTCTTTGAAAAACCCTGAGGTAATTTGTTTTTATTCGTGCAATTTTTTCAGTCCTATATATTGGCAGCTCAGTTAAATATTGCTATTTTCCCGAGCAGGGAACCAAAATCGCTTTTCAGAATAAAAGTGCTTAAGTTCCTTGCCGATATAAATGTACATGAAGTTCTTTTTCATTGTATTTTATGCATAGAAATAATACAAAATTATGTAAGTAAAACTGAGGTAAACTTAACTACAAATTTGTACCGCGAATTAAAAATTCAAGATGAATTAGTCAACATGGCATATACTGATCATCAATCTACCGACCATACCATAAAACAGTAGAGGGTGCTAACCTCCTGTACCCCAGTAGGTTATGTCATTAGTTATCACTGCTCCTGTTTTTACTTCTACTATTACTATTACCACCACTACTTCTACTACTACTATTTTTACTACTACTACTACTACTACTACTACTACTACTACTACTACTACTACTACTATTACTACTACTACTACTACCATTACTACCACTACTACTACTACTACTACTACTANTGAGGTAAACTTAACTACAAAATTTGTACCGCGAATTAAAAATTCAAGATGAATTAGTCAACATGGCATATACTGATCATCAATCTACCGACCATACCATAAAACAGTAGAGGGTGCTAACCTCCTGTACCCCAGTAGGTTATGTCATTAGTTATCACTGCTCCTGTTTTTACTTCTACTATTACTATTACCACCACTACTTCTACTACTACTATTTTTACTACTACTACTACTACTACTACTACTACTACTACTACTACTACTACTACTATTACTACTACTACTACTACCATTACTACCACTACTACTACTACTACTACTACTACTTCCACCACCACCACTACTATGACAACGACTATTGCTACTATTACTACTCGAATGGCTACCAGTCGCTAACCAATTCACGTCATTTTGTTTCACCATTTATGATCGTTATTATCAGTAGATTTAGGAAACATTTCGGATGAATTAGTTTTGTTTTGCATTGTTTACAGTAAATTTGATTTAGCGTGTTTTACATAAGTTTGAAAATAGTAAATAACAACGGCGTATCGACTTGCCCAATTCCTTTAGCTTTATAAAGATTATTGTTTGCTTTTCCCTTATTTATTTATAAGTACATTTTACCATACATATACTCACCGATATACAGATATCGACTGCAAATTTGAAAACGCAAATGATCCTCTCACTATCCGGCATACAAGGATATGTTTTAAAATTAAAGTACGCCTTGATTTCAGTTTAACGCTTTGTTGTGGCATTTTCCTGGACCTGTTCTGGGTCCCCACTGGTGCTGGACGAGAGAAGTTCTAGAGAAAAAGCTTTTAACAGAAGAAAGCGAAGTTTTAATAGCAAAATAGTTTTATCTCAAATTTTGTTTTTGATTATAGGTTTGTGAACATTGTTTTTGTGTGGCTACATCTTTTTGCTAACAATAGATTTTATTCTTTCTTTCTCAAGCAATCTGAACGTGTGTACACTGTCGATTCACCCGTGACAGCGATTGACTTTTCAGCGTCACACCCGAATCTTGTTGCAGTAAGTAGCGCTATAATTTACTTGAATACTGGTATTTTAGGGGCCAGGTAAATATTACCAAGGACAACATTTGCGAACCTATTTATCACTAATGTGAAAACACTGATGTGAAAATTCGGAATAAATTATTGACAACACTGGCCTGCGTTTAAACACCTTTTTTAAAGGCTTTTTAGCTACTGATTTGTGTAATTTTTTTGGTGCGCTGAATCCAAAAATACCATCCATTTTTTTTGGTCAGGTCAGTTTTTCAGATAACGACTAGTGCACCTTTTGACCCTTGAACAGTACTCAGTTCAAGAAAAACAGGGCTGCAGCTGGCCTAATCTTTGTTTTGATTTAGAAAATTAAACTGAATTAGCCTCAATGTGAGATCGAAAATGCATCTGTATAAGTCATGCTATTTTTGCGTGACTAATCTTCAAGGAATCAATCGCAACAACAAGCATTGTGCTCTGTATCCTGATGTTCCGTCTGCCATAAGACCAGTCCCCAATTGTCCAGACCTACCTGTTGCCGGGCCAGATGTTACAATGGAATCTAGCTCTGAATCAGAATCTGGTAACACATATGACAAAACAGAGGGTGAAATATACATGCCAGAAGAGAATGACCGGTCAGTGCCTCTAACACAAGCACACCCCAAGAGACCTAAACGTCTCAAAGGAATCGGTACAGCTTCTGGGTTCTCGTCTTCGCGAGAACAATTTGCTGGCACCTGGAACAACATCCTACTGGTTTCGAGAGCGTGAAACAGAATTTAGACAGTTCTTCACAATCCAGAAAGACTCCCCATTGGTTTACTGTAACACATTGCTGATTTGATGAAATCAATGGGAATAGACTATGTTGCTACGGAATGGAGACTTTTCGTTTACTCGCCCAGCAGAAGTCTCAAGGCAGTTCTCCTTCATATTGGAAATAAATACTCTTCGATTCCAATTGGTCATTCTGTACAACTTAAGGAAACCCACAACGGTATGGATCAGTTGACGGCTACTCTGAACCACCATGACCATGTTGGTTGATCAACGTTATGTCAGACATGAATGGCCCTCAAGACAAGGTTTGGAATCTGGTTTGCACAATGTTCAGTCTCGCCCTCTTGTTGAATCAAGACATTACAACAACACGTTACTTCCACCCTTACATATCAAACTGGGACTTATGAGGAATTTTGTAAAGGTAATATGAAGGGAAGGCAGAGGGCTTACTTTCCTTCAGCAGAAGCTTCCTCGGATAAGCTTTGAAAAGCTTAAGGCTGGCATTTTTTATGGGCCTCAGATATGGAAACTATGAAGGAACTGAATGTTCGATGCTGCGCTGAGTGCAGCTGAGCTGTCTATTTGGCTGTCGCTTAAGTCAGTAATACAACCTTACTTGGAAAGAACCGGAGTGCAGAAAACGAGAAGGAAGTCGACGAAGTCTCGAACAAATTTCAAAAGTCAGTGGGTTACATGTCAGTCAAAATGCATCTTCAACGCTCCCATTTAGATTATTTCCCTCAGAACTGTGGTGACTTAAGTGAGGAATGGGGAAAGCGTTTCCACCAGGACATTTCTGTTATGGAAGAACGCTACCAAGGCCCCGTGGGATGTGAACTTTCTTGCGGACCATTGTTGTCGTTTGAAACGAGACATGGTGGCAACTCGGCATAGGATAAATTCACTGAAAAGGCCCTTCATCCATGATCAGCTTTTGTGTAATGTATAATCTTTATTTTCTGATGTTTTTTAGTTAAAATGCATGGTTTTTGTGGAGCACTAAATCCAAAATTAAAGCTAATAAATAGGACTAAAGGGCATTAATAACAATTCTTTTACAAGTTCGTATCTCAAAAACCAGGCCCGGTTGGACATAATGAGTATGATTTTTTTTATTTTGCATAGCAAACTACTCTAGAATCAGCTATCACATGCTTGAGCTTTAAATCTTAGCAGGCCAGGGTAATTTTACAATGTTCTTTATTGTATTTTTGCATTGTTTAAATTTAAGAATGTTCTCTTGTACTGTGCATTCACTTTTCGTAAGTACGTACGAATCGCATTTTGAAGGAAGCAAATCTTGTGGATAAGGAAATCAAGTAAGAGATCAAAAATTTAAATTAGAGTGTTTCTCAACCTGGATACTCTTGCAATACCTACTACAATAAACTGAGCTCTAAAACGCCAAATTTTAAATATACCATTTTATTTTCTTAATCACAATTTATGTTGCTATGGAGACGTATTATTTTTCTTACTGGTCAGGGTTTGAAAACCCGTATAAGCTAGTGCTCTCTTTCCATGCCATTCCATATTTTGATAACCAAAAAACGATGCTAAGGCTGTTGAAACTTGGCAAATAGCATTTTCATTGTCATCTTTGTCACCAGAGCCGCTACCTGTATGTCAAAAATACTTAGCTTTATCTGACAACGCCCATTAATCTGATTGGTTTGGTGAACCTCAGGATTTTGGCATTTGAGAAGACGGGCTTCTAACTTGCCACTTCATATTCAGGGTACTGTGATGTACATTATGTCTGTTCGTTATTATGTGGGGAATAGGAATGATTGCTCATATGACTGTGCTGTTGTTGCAAAACATACATATCCTAAGGAGAATTTAGGCACTACCATTATTCTCCTAGAAGATCAAACGAAAACTTGTTAATTCTTGCTGTAGGGTCTTAGAACACGAGAGGGAAAAGCCCTTTAGTTTAAGCTACTGCTACTGTGAAATTTCGAAAGCTCGTTGATACCTATATGGCTTTGAGACAGTAGATATTGACATCCAAGACATGTGACCGGCGGGATATCGTGTATGCAGAAACATGCAAGATCCTCTAGGCGGAAATAAAACGTGATAATGATGTCACCGATTATAGTGGAAACAGTTGTTGGAAGTAAAAGGCAGTCAAGGTCATAATTTGATGAGATTTTCTGACCAAACGACTCAGTTAACGTAGTAGATGGAAAGAAACAACTTTACGAACAAGTGAATTAGGTTTTAGCCAGTATCAGAGATAGAGCTTTTCGTCAAGAGTGCCCCCTTTGAGATTCTAAAAACAGTAACTATACTTTTGTCTTAAAATTACCATTAGGTATTAGTTAACAGAACTTTGATAATAGCAAAAACAACCAAAATATAACTTTGAATGAGTTCTAGCATTCGTTTTCAAAAACTATGTTCACCACTGCCATTTATATCAGGATATTTGCTGCAATTAAATTGATAATAGGTCCCCTACATCCATAAATTAATGGCTTTTAAATGCAGCGAAATACTTCATTATATATAGCCCATGTTATGATTTTGCGCACATAACAATACTTTTGTTCTTGTTAAGAACCACACAAGGCATAATTCATCTTATATATCCAGTATAGAACAGCAACGGAAAGACAGGATAGGGTTAAGCTAAGAATTAAGAGTTAACTTTAGACTTTAAACATTTGATTCATATAATGAAGGAAACCATTAAGAAGCAAAAGAGTGCATTATCTAGCCATCCGGGGACAAAAATTTATACAAAGATTTATTACAACGAGGGCCAACAGCTGCGTAAGGATATGGAGGTTGAGAAAAAACGAGACACACGAGGTGCTACCAACGAGAATTTTTCAACTATATTCCTATAAAATTTGAAATCGTATACCATACCATGTCACAAGTAACTCAATGTATATATATATATATATATATATATATATGATCATAGTTCTTATTTTTCGTGTTTTACTTTATGTATGAATATATATATATATATATATATATATATTGAAATAATGGTGTTTTTACATTGCTTTTATTCTTTTATTCTATTTTGTTTTTATTTATTTGAAACTTCAGTTTTGTTTTGCTAATGTATTTCTGGTTTCTTGTTTGTTTTTTAACTTAAACCCTCCTTTAAATCCATCATCAAGCCATCATCCTTCACTTTTTGAAATTCTTTGTTTTCCAGGTTGGACTTCATAATGGAACAATAGCAGTTTTTAATGTCAGAAACCCTGACAATACCCAAATGCTAGATAGCTTGTAAGTCATTTTTTGTGTAGAGATCTTTTCAGGCTGGTCTTAACAAATTTATGGGTTAAGTTTTGGAGAGAAATTTAACCAAATATACAACGCATGTGTTTTGAAAGATATTATTGATTAGAAATAGAGATTATCAATGACTATCAACCATTTGTAGGAAACTAAACTATTTTTTGTTTGTCATAAACAAAAGACTAATAAGTCAATTGGTGAACACTTGTTAAGCTAAATATTATCTGCTGTCAACAACCATGACTATAACGAGGGTACTTATGGTTCTAGTTTGTTAAAAATAAATTCTAGATAAGTTTTTCGTTGGCTGAGGGGGAGGGGGGGTTGTACAGTTTTTGAAAAGAAAAACCAAGACTGGGTGTTTTACTTTCTGTATTATATTTCTTCGTAATATTCCAACAGTCGTCAGTAGCTACCTTCACTGATTCATATACCAGGTGGTACTGGTCCGCATTATACATGAAATGAAGCATTGAGATTAATAATAAGTTAGTGGTTGTGTACATCATAGTGGGTGATACGGGGGACATGTTTAATGTAGGTGAATAAAACTGTTAATTGAGAGAAATCATATGAAAACTATTTTTATTTGCATGTACGATATTTACATGACGATAACAATCATAAGGACAGAATTACAGTAGCAGCACCAACACTCAAGAACAACATGGTATGGCAAATAAATTGCAATATTTAAACTCTTGACTTTATAGAATCATTGGGAGAAGCATCTCTCGGAACGTAGCTCAAAAAATAAATAAATAAAGCTTACTACTTATGACATCTGCTAAATCGTAGCAGATTATTACATAAAATAGTTTTCAAAATTATTTGTTTTATTTCGTTCATAAAATTATTATCTACTCTTTTTGTTTATCAATGGTTTGAGATGACTAATGGAAACTGTTCGAATATTACAACAAATATGTTTCTATTACAACTTATAAACTATATTTCTATTAGTTTAATCGCTAGATTAATATAAAAATACCATTTGTAAGAGGTCGGTATTGTACATCTATGTCCTTTTTTTGTTTTGGGATTATACTTATTTAATCTTAAGCCCAGAATTGTGTGATGTTTATAAATACACTGGTTTGGAAGGTTGTTTTACCCTAAGAAAGGTCAGTTAAGAGAGTAAGACCAAGCAATTTTAAAAGAGGACTTTTCCTTGAGTAATTTAACCGTCTCACCACATGATGCCACTTGGCTACCGTTAATGCAAATGCAGAAAAGATAGGTATTCCGCTTTCAACTGAATGCCATGAGGTTAGCATTTCCAAACTGGGGCATAGCCCAGCCTTAAAGGAAAATTGTTTCCTCGTGAGAAAACTTTCAAAAATTAGAATTGTCAACACTCTCGATAATACTCTTCGCATTTAAAACATTTAACTTATTTCATACCACTATTTAAATGAAATTCGAAACAAATTCCACTTGAAAACCGGCAAATGGAAGCATCAACCTTCTTGACAGAAAAATAGACTTGTATAGCCGAAGCAAAGTAAGAGAAATTAAACCCAGTATTTGATGAAAGCCTATCGTTTGACCATGAACACGTCTGAGCAAATGTGTAGACGGTCAAATGAAGAATAACATGGAAAGCCAATACGAGCTGCAATATCAACAATTTATTTGTCATAATTTTCTGCTTGCTCCTACTGGTGGTCATCACTGGCTACAATAAAAATTAACCAGATATTACTTTTCTGAACAAAACAAAAAGTCTTATTTGCATACCATCAAGTTACATAATATTAAAAGTAGTGTTGAGATAAAGAAAAGGTAGATGGAAGTATACTTATTATTTCATGTAATCTTACATGACTATTTGTAAACGTACATTTCTTATTTCGAGTGTAAAAGCAGTGCGAGCTGAATTTGTATGTAATTTTCACTACGTAACTAGTGGAGACCGATTGAAAATTGTAACTGATATAATGTTAATTATTCAAGTTCTTTTATTTGATTTTATTGTAGAAATATACAGCCAAAGAAACATATGTTTAAGAAACATAGAATCCACTTCATATTTATTATGTACCTTGTAAGAATAAATGACAATAATGCCGTATTAGCAAGAAGGTCACCTCTGGTGCCTTTAACGTGCCAGCATATTTTCATATTTGTGTTGTTTTACTACTTCAAATGTTTGAGTTACTCATTAACAACTCATTAAGTTACCTATAAACTTGAAGATACAGTGGAGATTACTATTTAGTGTCAATTGCTTTATGTTATTTGTTTTAACTGAACTATTTTTTAATGTTGTGCACTTTTTCCCCTGCATAGTGGCTACGCCGGAAAGCACTCGGGACCTATTTGGCAGCTAAAGTGGATTGAACGCGAAAAAGGGACAGGTGAAGAAAAAGGTGAAGTCATTGTATCTTCCTCTGCAGATGGTCGCATAACTCAGTGGTCCATACGAAAAGGCTTTGAATACCAAGGTGCGTTTATTAACCACCCAAGCTAACTTTATTATTTTCAGCTATATTCTTCGTTACAGTATGAATAGTTTCCGTCATTTGCTGCGGTACGAGTACTTTCCCTTCTTTCTTACGTAACGTTTTTTCAACATATTCATTTTGGGTTAGAAAATTGGGTTGTTTTTTCTTTTACAAAGGCCGGTATAAAACGAAAGAAACAGGTGAAGAAGAGATTTGATCAAACTGGAGATGAACAAGACAAGCGGGAATACATACCGCTAGAAGGGAGACAAAACGTAGCTAAAGCAAGAGGTAATGCTTACGATAGGCTGTCTCACCGACTAAACTCAAAAGAAGGCGATAAAGATCTATTCAGAATTGCCAAACAAAAGAACCGTTCAGAAAAAGATATTCAGCATGTGAAGGTGATACGAGATGAAAATGGACAAAGGTTAANGAATCATCCGGGCTAGGAAACAGATCAGGCTGTTTTGGTTCGTTGGATGGTTCTACTTCTTCTACTGTTTGTTTTTCAGCTTGGTGTTGACTTTCGTCGAGCTTTTTTGCATACAACCGCACAAGCGACATTTTGATCGAAAAAGGAGACACAATTACACAATCATAACGTTTGGTTTTTTCGTAAATATTTCTTTTGTCATTGATCTCTCCTTCACATTGCTCTTTTGTAAATAATGTACTTATTTACAAAAGAGCAATGTGAAGGAGAGATCGATGACAAAAGAGAAAATATGAAAGACGTTCGAAAATTTTATATTAAAATTTCAGGGGGGTAAGAAATGCTACTTAAAAGGTAAAAATTCTTAATTGAATAAAGTTCAAATCAAATATATTTTGTATATCATTTCCTTAGCAATGACCTATCAATGTCATATCGACAAAGTCTTTAATTTCAGCGAAAATATACTTTATAATTATGACATTCATTTAGTTAAAGCCCCACAGTGAATGATATTGTTTGTGTTTGTTTTCGAACACTTTAATAGAAAGAGTTGCGTAAAACACTGTTTAAATTTTGTCTTTTGTCAGAGCTCGACTCTGATTACGTTGAAAAATTTGTAATGGCAACTGTCAAAAGTATTATTTTCAGTGCAGCTGTAAGAGGTTACCACGTATACAAATCAAGTTGGAAACCAAAAGAACACGAGACACTTGAATGTGCGCATGAAGATGACAACCCGTACGATATGTTTTCTATTAAAGTGTTCGATCCTGCATCACCTGAGAATATTAAAGGGCACCTACCAATGGAAATTAGCAGATTCACAAAATTCATTATAGACAGAGGGGCAGAAGTATCCTTAATGATCACAGGTAGACACTATCGAAGAAGCCCTCTAGTACAAGGTGGGCTTGAAGTCCCATGTCAGGTTAAGGTGACAATGCTTGGAAGTATTGTAAATCACATGCTCTTATCCCGCTACGAGACTTTACTTGAAACCTTTTACACTGAACCAAAAGAGGAGGAAATTATTGGAACATTTCTTTCGATTCAACCAATTGATGAAAGAATGGATATGGATATAGATATTGACGAGGTTCAACATGAACAGCCGCGAAGAAAATCGAGGCCTAAGTCAAGACAGACAACTACGGAAGTCAAATCCAAGGACATTCGCAACTTTTTTCGACAGAACAAGGAAAACACCTCAAGCAAGTCTACGGACAAAGTTAATAAAAACCCTATTGTAATAGATTAGTTTATTATGTAAAAAAATTGCAAGCGAAATACAAACTAGTCTTTTTATCTCAGTTCCTACAAAGATCCTACTCCTGGCAGCCATTTTTATGACTTTTTTCGCGGGAATTAATTTTCGCGGTTTTTCTAATTTTGGAATTTTCGCGGGAACTAATTTTCGCGGTTTTTGCCAAAAACCGCGAATAAAGCGAAAATTAGTTCCCGCGAAAATTAGTTCCCTTAAGGTATTCATTTTGGGTTAGAAAATTGGGTTGTTTTTTCTTTTACAAAGGCCGGTATAAAACGAAAGAAACAGGTGAAGAAGAGATTTGATCAAACTGGAGATGAACAAGACAAGCGGGAATACATACCGCTAGAAGGGAGACAAAACGTAGCTAAAGCAAGAGGTAATGCTTACGATAGGCTGTCTCACCGACTAAACTCAAAAGAAGGCGATAAAGATCTATTCAGAATTGCCAAACAAAAGAACCGTTCAGAAAAAGATATTCAGCATGTGAAGGTGATACGAGATGAAAATGGACAACGGTTAAGAATCGAGGAAAATGTTTTGAAGAAGAACTATTATACATACGATTCAAAAGAAATAAATAAAAGAAGCCATGAAGAAAATTAAGAATGGAAAAGCGGTCGGACGAGATTATGCCCCAAGAGAAGCATGGCGTTGCTTGGGAGAACCAGGTTTGAAGCTACTTACACGGCTATTCAATGAAATACTTGATGTAGAAAAGATACCGGAGGAGTGGCGTAAGAGTGTGTTAATACCTGTTTATAAGGGGGAAAGTGATGACCGAGAGTGTGGGAACTACAGGGGAATCAAACTTTGAAGTTGTGGGAGAGATTGATGGACAAAAAAATGAGGTCAGAAATGGAAATCAGCAAACAACAGTTCGCTTTTATGCCAGGACGCAGTACCACAGATGCATTGTTTGCGTTACGAATCCCGCACGAGAAACATCAAGATCAACAGCAGCAACTACACAACGTATTTATCGATCTAGAGAAAGCATATGACCGAGTACCCAGAGAGGAGATATGGTGTTGTATGAGGCTGTCAGGAATCACAGAGAAGTATATCAGACTGGTACAAGGTATGTACAAGGACAGTAAGATCTGTGCTTGTAGTGCTACAGGAAGTACAGATTACTTCAAAGTGAAGGTAGGCATGAACCAGGCATCGGTTTTAAGCCCTTTCCTATTTGCAATGGTAATGGATAGACTCACAGATGATGTCAGAAGAGATGCTTCTCAAAATATAATGTTCGCAGATGCTATTGTACTGTGTAATGAGAAAAGAAAAGTTGAATTACAGCTGGAGAGGTGGTGTTATGCCTGGGAGAGGTGAAGAATGACAGTTAGCCGGACAAAAACAGAGTACCTAGCTTTGAACGGAAGTCAGAACGATGGAATACAGCTGGGAGGGGTGGAAATCCCTAAAGTGAGCGAATTTAAGTACCTGAGTCAAGTTTACAAGCAAACGGAAACTATGATAGAGAAGTAAAGAGGAGAGTGCAGGCCGGTTGGGATAATTGGAGGAAGGTAACAGGGATACTTTGCGATGGGGAAATATCACCACGAATGAAGGGAAAAGTTTACAAGACGGCAGTGCGCCTAGCTCTGTTATATGGTCTGGAAACTGTTGCTACCACCCAGCGACAAGAATCGGATCTAGAAGTGGCTGAAATGAGCATGATGAGGTGGTCACTAGGTGTGACGCGACAAGACAGAATTCCCAAGGACCACATTCGAGAAACATCCCATATCAGGAGACAAGATAAGGGAGTCAAGACCGGGCTGGTACGGGCATATAGCAAGGCATGGTGCAGATTTTGTAGGATAGGAGGGTACTGAGTTATGATGTACCTGGCAGAAGGCGAAGGGGGAGGCCGAGAAAAAGATGGAAGGCATGATTGACAGAAAGATGGAGGCTATTGGTGCGAGGGATGCTGATATGACAAACAGAAAAGGCTAGAGATAGCTGTTCCGCTGTGGTGACCCTTAACAGGATATTGCCGAAAGACAAAGTAGAAGAAGAAGAAGAAGAAGAAGAAGAAAGGCCGTAATTACAGCTATTCCTGATGCTACCAAAAGGAACACCGCCATCGCCATATTACGTCGCAGACTACTACTACTACTGCTACTACTACTACTACAACTACTACTACTACTTTTACTTCTGCTGCTACTTTTATTGCAACTTCCATTTTCATTGTCGCTGCAACTTTTACTCAGTTTTAAAGAAGTATTAGAAACCCTATGTTCCACTCCTACTATTATTACTGGAACCTCCACCGCATCACATACCTACCACTATTACTTTTGCTGCTAGTGCTATTGCTATTGCTGCTGTTTTTGCTGCTACTACCATTACNTAACAGGATATTGCCGAAAGACAAAGTAGAAGAAGAAGAAGAAGAAGAAGAAGAAAGGCCGTAATTACAGCTATTCCTGATGCTACCAAAAGGAACACCGCCATCGCCATATTACGTCGCAGACTACTACTACTACTGCTACTACTACTACTACAACTACTACTACTACTTTTACTTCTGCTGCTACTTTTATTGCAACTTCCATTTTCATTGTCGCTGCAACTTTTACTCAGTTTTAAAGAAGTATTAGAAACCCTATGTTCCACTCCTACTATTATTACTGGAACCTCCACCGCATCACATACCTACCACTATTACTTTTGCTGCTAGTGCTATTGCTATTGCTGCTGTTTTTGCTGCTACTACCATTACTAAAGCTGCTCCTGATGCTATCGTCACGAGCACCGACATCATCACTACTACTCGTAAAATATTACTTCAGACCTACTGCTACTACTACTACTACTACTACTACTACTACTACTACTATTACTACTACTAGTACTATTACTACATCTACTACTACTATTAATTCTACTGCTAATACTACTACTTTTACTACTACTTCTATCTCTACTGATCCTCCCATTGTTGTTCCCAGCTTTCTCATCTTAAAAACACCCATTTACTGCATTTCCGTTCTTTCCTTAAATTGTATTGTTGCTCCTCAAATATTTACTTTTTTTCTGCTGTGAGAAAGAGCGAAATTTATTGGCCTTAAGGTTGCTTGTCACTTGCCGCGCTTGCGACGGATGCCTGTTATGAAGGGTTCTGTTGATAACATGGAGGTAGCGGGGTTTTTTTAGTATATGTGCATTGATGATCTATTCTATATTAATACTTTTTTAAATGACTTCTTTTAGACTTGATCAAGTTAAAGAGGATTAATGTAGCTAAAAATTCTCAACCTAAGCAACAGAAGAGTGATTCGGTCAAAAAAGGTGATGCTCTCATCTGCCGATTTTCAAGTGGATTTTGTTTCGACTTTCATTCAAATGATGGCATGATGTAAGTTGCATTTTTTTACACTTTTTCACCATTCGTAATTTGGAGTCTATTCTCAGGAAACAAGTTTTAGTTTAGGCTGAGTTATGCTCCAGCTTGAAAATACTAACCTCGTGCCATATAAGTTAAAGCGGAATACATGTCTTTTCTGCATTTACATTAATGGTAGACATATGGCATCATATGGTGAGACGACTAATTTACTCGAGGAAAGGTCTTCTTTGAAATTGCTTGGTCTTACACTCTTGCCTGATCTTTCTTAGAGTTCGTATTTACAATCGATTGTTTAGTTTTTTTCCCTGTAATTTTTGCTCATTGTGTAGGTCAAAGGTCTGCCTCGTACACAAAAGTATTTTGTGTTTGTTTATAGTCCCATTTTTGTCTTCCAATGGATATACTCTTGTCCGGTCTTAGCAGAGGCACCATATTGCCACTTGAACCTTCTCGAATTGGTTCAGGAGCTAATCTTAATTTGATTGGGCTCTCTCTTGCTTCAGCTCTTCAACTATTATCACTTGACGTACCAATGCTGTTGTCTTTTAATATATAGGAAAGTTTTATTGCGATTGTGTCTTCTTTCCTGGGGTTGGGTGACTGAAACGTCCCTAAATTTAATTGCTCGTCAATTTCTTATCAAATAAGCCTTTTTAAATCTGTAGTGATTTCATTATTTTGGTATTAAACTCTCTATCCTTCGTAATATCTTTTACTAAATGCCTTCACACCTTGTTTGTAACTCTTCTTTGAAAAACGAACAAAAATATTTATTCGATATAGCAAGTAGGAAGGTGGCCAATTGTATTAAAAAAATATGGGGTTGTGAAAGAAAAAGATTTGAAAACATAGAGAAAGAGAAAAATAAATCTGCACTGAACTGAGTTCTAACCGCTCAAAGTTCTAATCGTTTGAACTCTTATAAAAATGTCTAAACCTATCAACAGCATATTTAGATAAAGAGTCATATCGCTTCTGAATTTTGGTGCTCCGGTCGTGCCCTGGTAAGATAGTGGCCTTATCTGCATGCTATCTTGTCATAAATTGAAAAAAGATAGCATTTTCAGTCATTAATACGTTTTATTTAAGCAAATATAACTCATATTTTCCTTTTATACCTTTACGGTATTTTTTTCATTTGTAGGTATTTAGCTGGTACAGAAGAAGGCTATATACATAAATGCTCTTGTTCTTACAATGAACAATTCTTGGAGACTTACACTGGCCACACGGTAAGTAAAGCCTTGCAGGTTGCTGCATTAAAATGTAGAATATTACCAATATTTTGGGGGGCCAAAAGATGTTTATTTAGGGAAAATTAGGGTGAAAATTACTGATCTAGTTTTCAATAAATTTGATGCTGCGGGACGTATTATCACGATTTTCGTTTGCGAGAACACGAAATTATTTTTTTATTCCTATGCACATTGAATGTTTCAAAATTTAACCAAATTTAATCATAATTGTTTGGAATCAGTACCTATGGCTATCATGTCTATATGCTCTACTACTTGAGCAATCGACGCTCGTTCTTTACCAAATCATTATTGAATCACATCTTTCAGTTAAATACGCCATTCTTTCCCCAAAGCCCTATCGTTGGACTTTTCGGCCCAATCACGCTTATTTAACTGAGCCTCCCACAGAACTACGATTTCCTATCCAAGTTCAGATCAAGCGATACCAACATACATGAAAGGAACAGAAATTATAAAAACAACACAATATGGAAGGAGTTGACTTGGAATTATAGAAAAAGTGAAAATTGTGTGTGCACTGAACTGAATTTGAATCAAAGCTTATGGCTATCGTGTTCCACTTTGGTAGAGCAGGGTAGCCATAAGTACATGCTCTACCAAAATGGAGCATGTAGCCATGTTACCCTACCGCGTTAATGACATTGCCTTTCACCGTTGTGGCGCTATAACCGACATTAATTTTATAAGTGATAGATTTTTACCCTTCTCATCGCCTTTCTCTATATTGGAATTAATTAAGTTAAATTTTTTTGTATTAAGATATTTCTGTATGCATAGTGCTGTATATTACATGATTGTTTTTCATTTCTAGGGTCCCGTCTACAAGGTATTGTGGAATCAGACTGTACCCAATGCATTCTTGAGTTGTAGTTCAGATTGGTCAATTCGACTTTGGAACCATGAAAAGCAAAACGCCGCCCTGACCGTACAGTCAACACGGGTAATAGATCTTTAACTTTACTAATTATTTGATAAGACTGCCAAGCTTTACATTACATTTTAGGACTTTTCCTTCTTCAACTATTTCTAGATGTTAACCACAACTTTTTTCAGTTTCTCACTTAAATTCTCCACCCTCTCCCTCTCTATCTTGGCGCTGGTTCCCAGCTATTACAGTCCTCTGGTACCCTACTCAACTTCTGTTACCTCGCTTTTCTTTCCAATGACACCAAATCATCGCTTATAATTGTCGTCATACTTCTTTCTTAACAATCTTTTGGCATCTTTTGCTATTCTAGTCTTGATTTTTTCTTCGAATAAGTCATGTACTTCTGGAAAAGTCTGATTTGAGTATTTTATTTTATCTGCGGATCTTAGTGCAAAGTCTACATTCCTTGAACTGACTAGGCTGATTTGTATATCGCACCATACAGGACCTGAATAATACCGTTGGCCTAAAATGGAAAGTGAACTCAGTTTTAACGAATGACTCACTCTTCCCAAAGTGGTCAGTATTATATATTTTGGGGATACGTATAGACAATCATTGTTTGAAAGAGTTATAAGCAGAGCATTATTGTTTTAATTCAACGCAGATAAAATTTTCTAAAAACTTTGTCACTTGTCTAAAAGTTTTATATCTTTGAATCATTAAATGTCAACAATGCAATTAGTGTTCTCTTGTTCCACATTACAATGTACAGATACCCAGAAGGACGTCTCATTTGAGAAACAAATATTTTTGTATTTATAATCTTATAATTGGTCTTCTTTTTCAGGTGCCCTATCTAGTGACGTAGGCGATCATTTCCTGCCACACGCCTCTATCTTTAATCATCCGCAGAAGCTCTGCTCCGCCATGATGGAGTCCATACTCTCCCAGCTATGCTTTCATACTGCTTATTTTACAGCTAGTTTATCTTCTGAAAGGAAAATAAACTACCTAAAAAATATTAAATGCAATTCGAAATATGTGCATCTTCGAAAGTGAAAAAACTGAAATTCTGTGCGTGCATTCCTTTGAAAATGACAGGTTTTCTTGGTCCCTTTGCTTTTGTAAATCTTTTGTAGTTTGGAATAATATATTATCCAAGAAAAATACAGAAATGTCATTTAACGAGGCAAGTAACAAATATTGCGCTAACATACATCACATACAAAGTCCTGGTATATCACTCGTTGCCAATCATTCATCATTTGTAAAATTTCCGACTTTATCCAGTCTTTCCTTTGCTTCTTTGGTTTCGACAGGATCAATGCTTTTCCTGTTTCTACTAATGGCTCATTTAGTACTTCCTATCAATTCATTTACCAGATAACACCGTGCACAGCAAATTTGCTGCCTCCTCCATTTCTATCACATCTTTCATATTTTTTTACATTCATGAGAAGACGTTGGATTTCCTTCGATACAGTCAACTTCAAACAACTTCTACGTATCTATCAACTACTCTATTAGAGAGAGGTATTTCGTAAAAGAATACATAACTGCGTAACAGGAAAAAATTCCACAAAGCTATCAATTAATTTGCGAGATGACACCGTACATTTAAAATTCTTGAAAAAGTACCGTCGAATGAACGCAGGACTGATTAAAATTCGGTACAAATCACATGTTCATTTCAAATATTTTATCATGTGGTACAACAACTACAGTTTTATAAATAAATATTTCGTACATAATACCTTACTTCCTCGAAGAAGTGTCCTGGATTTTTATTTCCTTTTCAATATTTCTTCATGGGTTTTTCTTTCATTTTCGCATAGAATCTGGTAAGGATAAAAAAGACAGTTGATCATATGGATTCTGCTGTACTTGCCAGCTTCCTTATTTTATTCATTGACCGTATCATCTCCTTCCTCGCCGAAGGACAAAATTTTGTCTTGAAATTTAGCGCTTTTCTTGTCTGACGCGATGCCTGATTCAGAACGGTCATCATTGATTTGATCATTATCAGATAGATTCATTTACTTCTGTAGCACTTGCATTGCTTTGGTACATGGCTTTCCAAGCTTATAAGAGTAGATTTCTTTGTCCTGTCAATATCAACCGTAAGACCTAAATGATGAAATCACCATGTTTCCTCGAGGTTCTTGAGAAAGCATCAGAATCCACAGCGCAGTGTGCCTCCTCAGGATTTGTTTTAGTTTACCAAAACAAGTAAAATTATGCGTCTCGTTAACCAGCCACTTGTTGTACAATCCTGCAATTCTCAGTTTTAATGATTTATTCAAAACAGCTGGGGCTTCTACGTATACGGTACAGCCACCGTGTACAGTACTTGCCACTTTCAGACATGTTACACCACGTCGTAAGAGTCTCTTGTAAAAAAAACACTTTCGTACAGCCCCACCTACCCATTGTAGTGTCCACTCCTAATTCATCCAACCATTTGTACTTGATGCATACGAGCATCTTTGACTTTACTCCCTATGCAAACTTTTCGATTTTCGTTTAGCCCCCTCAAAGACAAATTGTTTTAATTTAGTCTCATCAGATATCGCTGACAATTATTATTATCCAAAATTTCCGTGGATATTATGGACACCTGCATCCATGGTAGTCAAGTACTTAATTTACCCAGACGAGTACAATAGTAATGAGACATATGCTTACTCTGTTCTTTTACTGAATCATATAAAAATTGCAGCAGTAATATGTTTATAATGAAAAGAAAATAGAAAACCATTAAAATTGGACGTAGAAAGTTGGAAATTATCAATGATGAAGTTTTTGATTTTGGATAAAACCAGGGAAATTTCCTATCAATGTGTTAACCATCTAGGGTCCCATAATTTCGAGAATAATAATGATATAGTATACATTTATTGGTTTTAAGAGTATGTGCTATAGAGCGTCTTGTCGCAATTAGCTCCTGCATAATTTTCTTCTCGTCGAATATTTATAGCACGCCATCAATGACGTAGATTGGTCTCCATTGGCACCTGCTGTCTTCGCAGCTATTACTGATTCACAGATCCAGGTTTGGGATTTAAGCTACAGCGTGTAAGTTGAATTTGTTAATTACAAGTATTTTGAACGTATTAGCGAATTGGCATTCAGTAAATTGTATACTTTGCTCTTACATCGTTTCCATGATCTTTATAAGAACTATGCCACAGCTATAACTGAAAAGTGTTTTAATGTAGTTTTTTAATTTAAACAAATTAAAACACCTAATCATGTGCATCGCCGTTTTAATACTATTTCAATTTATATCTTGGTTGCTTGTTGAGATGCCCTTTTCCTTGGAAAGAGGCATTAGAAGTACCATTCGTCTTAGTATACGGTGTCCATACCTGTAGTTACCCTGCATAATTTCTCATTTAACCCCCACTCTCTGTAATTGACAATTAAAATAAAGCTCATTGAGAGACACGTACGATACATATTTTTTTTGAAATTAATACTACGATTTGGTATTTTGTCTTGAATTTGAACAAATATATTCATCGCATTAAGGACAATTAAAGGGTGATCCAAATTTGATAACAAATTTGAAATAGACGGTACAAGAGCAGAAAGACATTAAACAAATTTCGTGGTTGGTCATAATTCCATTTCAAAATGTTTCCATGTTTTGCAAAAGCAAATTATCTTATATTTATGACAATCCCAGGTACAGTCTATATATTTTATATCAACAATATTTGGAGACTTCAAATTTGTTTAAAATGTTCTATAAACACTGCTTCAATTTTTGTTGTTATTAGTATTTTTAAACAGCTTCTGTTGAGACTCCATTTCTTTACATCTTGAATATTTTTAATGGCAATGCCTCTTTTTAAACAATTTATGTTGAGTATTAATTCAATTTTACATATTTGAAAACTAACTTTTTAAGTACATTTTTTATAATTTTTGAAATAGTAGATATTTGTATTTAGGGGTCTTAAGAATGTCCATTTGTTATTGTTTTCCCCTTAAAACTTAATGATAATAGTAGTAATTAGTAATAAAAAAACGCAAGTTGGTATTAAAAATTATTATTATCATATATTATATAATATATTTTATTTTATATTATATTATATTATATTATATTATATTATATTATATTATATTATATTATATTATATTATATTATATTATATTATATTATATTATATTTATTATATTATTTTATTTTATATTATATTATAGTATATTATATTATGTATTAAATACTATTTATTATTTATTATATATGTGTGTATGTGAATGTAATTGTCATTTCAAATTTTTCCATTCTTTTCACAAATTATTAACTCCTTATTTTTATTTCGTTTTCAGGCTCGATCCTTTACTTGTGCAAGTTCCTGTACACAGTGTAAAGTTATCAAGTATAATATTTTCCAAGAATTCAGAGGTTTGCATTTTCGATCGACTCCTTTCACATTTATCTGGTTCATTAACTGACCAAAGTGTTGATATTATATGTAAGAATTGCTACTACACGCCCTCAATTCAGCTGTTTTTGTCATATGAATAACCTACTACTTGTTTCTTTTGCCCAAAGGTGCGCCTACCAAAGTTTAGATGTGATTGCTTATTCTGTCCCAAACAAATTTCCCTTCTTTATATTTTCCTGAGAAGTTTTTGGCCAAACATCTAACCTATAATTTTATTTGCAGACCTTGGTGACGAAAATGACGTTTTGATGAAAACCAACTGCCTCGCCTGTTTGGCTCCAAATCGTACGCTTGTACACTACAATCTTTGACGAATATAAGACAAATATCTTTGGGAGTTTTGCATCTTTTGTTTGCCCATAATTTACTTGAAAATCAAGACATCATAGGTTAATTAGATGGTATTAGTAGACCCTTTAACTCTGTAATTAACTTTTTTTTATCCGAATTTAGTCCATTCTCATTGGTGATTGTGAAGGTCAGGTGACTGTTTACCAAATGCGATCAATGCCTCAGGCTGCCAATCAGGTAACAATTCCTACCAATTTTTCATTACATTTGTACTTCGTTCCGTTGAAAATCAAATTTTTGTTAAACCAAGTTACGGATAATTGCAAGAATCGTAAAAACTATATGGACACTACCCCAAATTATTTAAACTACCTGAAGGTTGACACCTCGTAATGGCCCTTCACATTCAACAACAGTAATAGCACTCCACCACTTGCCAGATATTATCAGATATGTTGCTTTGTTTCTAAGATGTGGTTTCAGTCTAGATTATTTCTTTGATATCAACTTCCGCGAAGAAAAAGGCTGGCAGACGCATCGGTGAAGAAACAGTTGTCTGTATACACATTAGTACTAGAATTTTTAATGAAGCGATCCACTTGTGTTTTGCAGTCTGCAAGAATTCAACAGATTTTTTTCTGTTGGTATTTTTACTGTCGAAACTAATGTAGCGGAGGTTTCATTTCTTCAAATATAGCAGGATCTTTTACTTGAAACCTAATGTTTCATATCGTTGTTGCACGAGGTCAAGAGCTGTCCAGAATGGGATTTGTTTTTTTTTACTTTTACCCTCAAAAATAAATTTGAAAGTTCTCAAAATATAAGTCTTCAAAGCGTGGCCATCCATTGGGCGTTTTTAGTGATGGCTCTTTAATGAACTTGAAAATTGTATTTGAAATGTTCATAGTGTTTATTATTTATATCTTATTATTATTATGAAATTATTGCACTCCGATTAAATGTCAGTTCTTTCTGTGGTGATATCTCCTTGATATCGGTGACAGCAAGTCTCCTCACTTTTCAAGGACTTTTCTCAAGCACCTAGTGAGCTGTAGGATTACAGTCTTCTGCATTTCTTCAATTCTGGTCTCAATTCGCACTGCTTTTACTCACCTTTTAATATCATTTGGTGGCCTTACTAATGCCCTAATCACTGTGGGGACTACTTTCCCTTTCATATTCCGTAGATGTTTCAGTCTCCCTCTCAATGAAATCGTTTTTCACCCATTTCCACCTTACCTCTCTCGAATAAATTAGCTGTGAAGAACTCTCTTCTTCCAGTTTCATTTCCGCTCTTTGGCTCTTCGATCATTTTGTTCTTTAACTATTTCCTTTATTTTCATCCTCGATCTTTTAGCTGCACTTGACAGTCATTTCTTGCACCCCTGTACGTATCTTTCTAGCCCAACTTTTGATGTCTCTATTGTATCTTCAAAGTCGTGACGTCCTCTACCACCTTCATTTCATGAAATATAGAGCCCGTCTACATTGCTATTTGGGTGGGGTGCTCCTAATTCTTCAATCTTTTATATTCTCCATTCTAGACAGGGAGCAGAGTATTTTACCACTGAAACAGCCGATGTACTACCATTATTTTTGCTTTAATGATGTTATTTCCATTTAATTTTGTCTGTAACACTTTTCTCGCTCTTTGCTCACTCTTTCTTTCATTTCCGATGTCTTTATAAAATGTAATTCCTGGACACGTAGGTACCTGTAGCTTTCATCTTCTTGTAAGTTCCTTGTCATTTTGTCATCTGCCAAAGTCATCGACAATCCATATTCTTTTCATGACAAGTGATGCACAAATTCAATTCCTGTGTCTGAGCTGTAAATTCTGACTGCCTGTATTAATGGTTTTAGATATTCTTGGGTCATTTTTCCTACAATTTTGAATCAGCCATTTACAGTAAATGCTGGATTTTAACCTAACTTGGCGCAAATTCATACCGAGGTACTGCTTTTCCCAAGAAGCCTCTAAGTGGGATCATTGATAAACAAAAAAGGCAACAAGGCATCCTCTTGAAAGATCCCTCCTTTTATTCTTACCTCTAACATATTTCATCTCTGCACATATTTTTAACTCTCCGTGATTTCATTGTCTGGCTTAGTAGGTCAAGAATATTTCGGTTTACTTTCGGTGCTGCTAGACATTTCATTAACCAAGGGTGTAGAATCATGTCATACTCCTTTCAATAATCTACCCATGCGATTGACATTTTATTTTCTTCCATTTTTCACTTCTGAAAGAATAATGTTATATATATGTAATAGATCTCTTGTTCCTTGTGACTTTCGCCGGCACCCTTTCTGCTCTTCAAGTAATAGTTCTTGACCCTCTAGGTATCTGTATATATCTTCAGAGAATATACCTGTCAGTAATTTTAATGAAAGAGGGGGGAATGTTATGGGACGGTAAATGCTACTGTACCTTCAGATTTATCTTTTTGGATAAACACTGTTTTTTTCCTTTGTCATCCACAGTGGTGTTGTACCTTCCTCTAAGCATTGTGTTAGACTTGACGCAAGCTCCGTATGTTTGCGTTTGAACTTCTTTAGTCAAAATCCTTGGACACCATCTGGTCCTGGTGCTTTCCAGTTGAGAAATTTTATCAGGATTTTCTTAACCGTGTTTTCTGTGATATTAATCTTCCTTTGACCACCATTTTCTCTTACTTCTTCATAAAATTCCGCGAGCATTTTTTATCTTTCTTGTGCTTTCCCACTTTGCTCCAAATATCAGACCAGAAAGTTTTTGCTTCTTCTGGATCTGGTGCTTTATTTTTCTCCCAGCCTCCGTCGCTGTTTAGTTGCTGGTAGAATTTCTTTCATCATTACTGAATAACCTGCTCTGCTGAAATACTATAGAATACTATTTTACAATTTGGCGTAGCGATAAAGAGACACTTGCCCATCGTCCATATCAGTTATGTTTCCCTTTTCAGTGCAACGATAGAACAATAAGATAAGCTTGCGAGCTTTCCCGTTAGTTGCATCTTATTAATACCACAGCATTCCTTCTGACACAGCCTCGTTTTTTTTATTGGAACTAGATGAACAGATTGAACTATTATTTATTCTATCACATTATATTATTTCATGGTAGCTGCTGCAATTTAAACAAGGATTAATCTGATTTAAACGTAATATCTGTAACCGCTTCCAAACTCAAAATGTATATCACGAAATGCTTGGTAATTTTTCAGTTTCTTCTATCCCAATCACCCCCACCACCAGTGTTATAACACCCCCTTTCATAAACTTTCAAGTGTAAATTAGAGACTGTAATTTGCGACTAACAAATTTTAACAAATTGGTAAACAAAGTCATTGTCACATTACATTTTATCGTTTTCTTTTTAATTTCTTCATCCACTTCGATGTTTTTGTGTGTCTTGATCAGGCTGACACCTATTTTGAATGCTCATATATGCAATTTTTTCCACATTTAATTCGAATCATCCGTTTAATTTAGTTAAAACAACTCTCCCACCTGCTTTTATTTTGACACCCCACCAGTTTAGTTAGGACCTAACAGAATTGTAAGACTTAGATAAACAACTTTCTACCTGACTCATTGATTACAACAGATAATTTTTGTTGGTTTAGTGATCCTGCTAATTAACTCCATTAATTTAAACTATCATTAGCGTTTGTTGGCAAGAATCTAGTTAAGCTGGCCAATACAAAGTTTATCGTGATTTTATCCTGATCTTACGCCACTTAATTTTAACAACCTGCTGCATTTTTCTTTTTGGGCAACACTTATACTAATCAACTTGTATGTACAAAAAAAATCAAGTGATAGAATCCCATGGTGTACAAATATGTGCCATGTTAGTACATAACATAACTAAAAAATATATTTTTCTGATTTTCTTGCAGATTGAGACACTTACAAAAATACTTGAAGGGCAGAGCGAAAGTCAAAGTACTACAGAAAAAACAAGAGAAGATCAAGAAGTTGAAAAAGGAACGGATGATGAACCAATTGATCGTTAATGCCAACATGATGTTATTTCCGAATTTTTGTTCTGGGCATAGCATGTTTATAATATTACTCTTTTTCCGTTTCCGATTGGCGGCTTAAACAAATATTTTACACTAGATATAACGATGGATGTAAATTTGTATTATTTGTAAATTTTACCCTGCAATTTGAAACCAGGGAAATGCTATTTTATTTGGGAAGATGCTCATTACCCTGAAATATAGTTCAAGCATTTGTTAGCCTGCGATACCCTCTGAACTTTAGATTTTTGATACATTTATTATTTTCAGTGTTTTAAGAAGACCATCACATTTCAGGGCCTTTGAAACCAAATACTCCGTTCGTACGCTTCAGACTTCTGTAAAACGGAAATTCTGACAGTAATAAGGTTTATTAAAATGTCTGCTTATCCACATACTATAACTACTCAATGTAGGTTCCTGATTCTCCTAACCCCCACAGGAATTAAATTTACTTGAGTGCAATACTTCTTTTAAAGAGAAAAACAATGATAAAATTTTCATATATTCTTGAGATCAGTAACTGTTCAGGCAACTGCATCCTCTCTTTTTGGCATCTCATTCTATAGTATTTTGATGTCTTGTCTTCTTTTACTCCTTTTAACAGAATCTCTGTGATGCCCTTGCACTTTGTATAGGCCTGATACTTGGTTGGGACATTATCCTCAACTTCTTATTTTTTACTTGGCATTCATTTCAATGCAGAAAATTTAGAAATGGGTCTTCAAGCTGGAGAGTTTGTTGGAAACCTTTTTTACTAAAGTTCGCTCTTCTTTAACCTCAGTGTATTCCACACCCTTCCCGCCTAAAATCTACGACGTGACGAGTCCGTTGTTAATACATCGCTGGCATATTTTGGTGTATTTTTCTTATACATTTGCATGGCGGCGTAAACTGGCGTGAATATATAGGAGGCAGAACATATCGCCACACAACTGATTCCTTTAAAAGAAATTTTGGCCTGATTTTTTTTACAACTGAAAGTTCTGGCCTAATTCTTTTCAGGAGGAAATTTCTTGAATGCAATGTAGCTCTTTAAGTATAAAATCACCAATTGCATTTTTTCACATTCAACGGCTTTCTCTCAAATCTGATTTACAAACGACTTCCTGTCCGACGGTTACCATACGTCTTCATAACTACGATACCCATAGATTTCATTATGGAATGCCATTTCACAGTTGACCTGTAGAACAAATTTATTTTAATTCATTAATTTCACCATAGACGTTCTTTGATAAGTGTTCTCACCTGCCCACGCTCGATGCAGAAATAAAGTTTGATTTTTTATAGTTCAACTTTACAACCACATCAGGTATGAATAAAAAACATCCTGTAACCACGGATTGGAAAAAGGTATACTTCGATTTCTTACAAATGCGAGAAGGTAAGAAGTTATATTATTGCATTTAAGCTGAAAGGCTTAGAGTATGAGAATATTTCTCCTTTGAAGTTGCCTTGAGTTATTCATTGCTAATCGTTAAGAAAAAATGCAAGTTTTCACACACTTATAATGTGCTGAGTTTGTGGAAATTGTACATGCTTCGGAGGCGCATTAAAAGGCTTCGTACATCAAGAAGAAGAATTATGGTAAACGCCAAGTATCGTCGACTGCATAAAGAAATTAGCTACACTCCTGCCGTTGTAGTTTTCGGCAATATACCAGTATGGACAGACAACATATCTACAACCATAATCAATTATCATGAAGATCACACGTCACTTAAAGATATGGATAAGAGTAGTGATAGCTGCAAAAAGCAAGAAGACAAAATGAAATCCTATTCTCGTCTTTAAAAAAATTCCTGACAGGATGTTGAGCACTGGAAAAAGAGTTTCAGGCGGAGTACATTGGTAAATGAATACAAATCTTACACCTGTGTGGATATATAGGGTACTCAACCAGTTTTCGTATTGTCGATACACAAGCTTTTTTTCAATGATTTTTGAAAGTAAGGAGATACGATGCAGCTAATGCACCAAGAGACTGAACCACGTTGAGACACACTTTTTAAACTTACGTACACTGAACATTTTCTAACTAGTGGAAGAAGATATTCGTAATGAAATGGGATCAGAAAGCCTGAGCCTACTATCATTCAGCCCTTTTCATAGTAGATTTATGGCAGAGGCTTTGTGGTGATATTATATTCCTGCCTCTTTTACAACACTTATTTTGCTCACAGCAACTGGTGAAAATGAAGGCGATAAAATCCAATAATTTAAAGGGGGTCAGACCTCGGGTATTGACGAGTCATGCTTGCTAAACGAGAAAGATGATGAATCTGACTTAAGAAGTTCAAATACTTCCACGCCTCACGCATAATTATAAAGCCAGTGATAAGTGAATGATCGCCCTGAATATTATAAACAAATTACTCCTGGTTCTCTTTAATTCAAAATAATTACACGAACTATTGTCAAGTTAATTGTCTGCAACTACAAGAAAGAAAAACATCAACATGATGTAAGGGTGGTTATGCCACAATTTAAATTTTCATGAATTTTTATTAGGAGCCACTTCGTGGTCTCCACAATATTAGATACTATTAGGGGTATATGTACCTATCCTAGGAAGGAAGTAAATTGGCTAACACGGGGCTGCAATTTTCTGCATTGGCTATAAAAACGACAAAAATCTTCCAAATGACCAATCCTAAGCATTTTTCAATTCAGTCAATACTTAGGCCCTTCATACATAAGTGATGTTAAGAAACGTGTTCCCATTCTACTCACTACTAAAGCTAGGTTCCAAAGTAAGACCAACAGTTAAGGAAAATGGTGTCCCTAGTTCCTGCATATGCTATTTCAATTCATGCAAGGGCTAAGTCTTGAGGATTTGATTATGAATGGACATTGGAGCTAACGAGCTTACCAGTGGCTTTGCTTACACAGAAATTAATAGATGTCGAAAGCTGGAAAACATGACCTTTCATCCCATTAAAAAAATTCAACAATCTTCAGAGGAGATGACTTTCAACTCAGGCTGCTTAATCACAAAAAGGAGAAAGAATATGACCAAAAGGTTTCTGAGAAATATTTTTTATTAAATGGAATCTGTAATCGAAAATCTGGATTTGTATTTTTCAAAAACATTTTGATCATGAGATTTTACAAATAAAAGAATACAGTGCTTAGTAAGCAGTGTATTTTGCGGGTGGGGGACTTCACCTTAGCCTGTTTTAACAAAAAAGCTCAATGTCCAATGCCTGAACAAGAGGTTTAATTCTCAGGTCATTGTTCTTCCTTACTTCTAAAGGAGTTAAACTTTATGATTTAAAAAATATGCTGTTAAGATTTCATATATTGAAGGTAAAAACCTGATATTTTGAAAGTTGTTTTTTTTTCTTTAATACTTTTAATGTCGATCAGATGTTATCAAAGACAGGAACAAAATTCTTTATTTTTTAAGAGTGTTTTCAAATTTTCACATTCCAGCGTTCTTGTAAATAACAGTTCTAACGTTCAGCGCTTCAGAAATCAAGATAATAATAGTTAAAATGTAAATCTTCTTTATTTTTCACTTGTTCCTTGTTAAGAATCCCCACAGCGGATCATGCGTTCCATTTGCTGCGGTCGGCAGAATCTTCGCTTCTCACTCCACATCCCCCTCATGTCTTCATTTATTACATCCATGTAGCGTCTCCTTGGTTTTCTTCTCTTCCTCCTCCCTGGCAGACTCATGTCTAACATTCTCCTCCCGAAATAGTTCCCTTCCGTTCTTATCGCATGCCCATACCACCTCAGTCTTACCTCCCTTTGCTTCTCGCTCAGTCTTCTAGCAAGTGCTGTACCTCTGATGTATTCATTCCTGATTTTATCCAGGCGTGTGACTCCAAGTGCCTACCCCAGCATTCTCAATTCTGCCACCTCCAACTCTGCTTTTTGTTTCTTTGTTGTCGCTAGTATCTCAAGCCCATACAGTAAAGCTGGCCGCACTACCGTCTTATATATTTTTCCTTTCACTTTTGAAAGTAGCTTTCTGTCACATAGTACGCCTGTTACCTTTCTCCATCCAGTCCAACCTGCTTGTATTCTCTTCTTAACTTCTATATCGCATCCTCCATCGCACTGTACTGTTGAACCCAGGTATTTGAAATCTTCTGCCCTCGTTAAATCTGATCCTTGCATGCTCAACTTATCACCCTCTCTTCCATTAAAGACCAGGTATTCTGTTTTTGCTCTGCTTACTTTCATTCCCCTTTTCCCCAGGACTTCTCTCCATTATTACAGTTCTTCTTCAGCCTTATTTCTTATCTTACTGCACAACATAATGTCGTCGGCAAACAGAATTGTCCATGGAGCTTCTCTCCGGGCTTCATTCGTGACTCGGCCCATAACTATAGCGAATAGGAAGGGACTTACGACTGGCCCTTGTTGGAGTCCAACTCTGACTTGTAACCAGTCAGTCATCCCTGCAGCACTTTTTATGGATGTCTCACTGTCCCTGTACATGTCTTTTACCAGCCTTACATACTTTTCTGTACTCATTCAATACCATAATTCTTCCCTTGGTACCCTATCATATGCTTTTTCCACATCAATAAACACTCAATGTAATTCCTTTTGCCATTCTCGTTGTTTCTCCATAAGAAAACGCAGAGCAAATATTGCATCCACTGTTCTCTTTCCTGGCATGTATGCGTACTGCTCCTGGCTGATATCTACCGCTTTTTTTATCCTTGATTCCAAAACGCTGTCGAACAACTTCATTGTGTATCTTATCAACTTGATGCCCTAGCAGTTGCCACACTCTTGTGCATCTCCTTTGTTCTTGTAGACAGGGATCAAAACACTCCTTCTGCATTCGTTTGGCATCTCCTCACATTCCAGGATGCTGCTAAAAAGCTTCGAGAGTATCTCTTATAGCTAAGTCCCCGAGACACTTCCATTGCTTCGATAGGTATATTGTCTGCGATTACAACCTTTCCATTGCTCATATATATCAGAGATCCTCACTACTCCCAACATACTTTCTGTAAAACAAAGTCTCAACACAATTCCTACTCCATTTCTTTTGTTGTCCTCTCCATGGAATACTAGCTTGTATCCATTCCCAAGTTGCCTGGACTTGCTTCTTTTCAACCTGGCTTCTTGAACGCATAGTGTATCAATGTGTCCTTCCTCCATCACATCTACAACTGCCCGTCCTTTTCCATTCATCGTTGCCACATTTAGTGTGCCAACCCTCAATGTCGTTTCCCTAGCTTTGTCCTTTACAGGCTTTTCTCTCCTTTTCTTGCCTCCTCTTCTTTTTCTTCCTTTTCGTTGATGTTCAGCAGTAGTACACTTTCCTGCCCTGCCCTGCTGGTCGGTGGTGCTCGCGATCGTTGGTAACCCGGGCTCGGGCCGATCCAGTAAGTATCCTTGACTTAAAATCCCCATAACCTTGACTTTGTCTTCTACAGCCGCAAGCCCTTGCTAACACCAACGACGAAACGGGTATGCCATCCTCAGATAACAGAAAATCGGGCTGCTACTCCCTAGTCAGAGCCTCGATAGCCCAGAAGTCGCTAGACTGACTAGCCCGCAGATTGGGTCACAGACAAGCTACTTCATTATGCCTTTCACCCGGAAGACGGTCTACCCCAGACAAAGTCATAGACTGTACTCAGCACTCTACGCCCCTTGCGCTCAAGTTAAAAAGGGAATGACCAGGCTAATTATTGCAACACAAACTATCCCATGGCTTTTTATAAAAACGTTTTTGTCGAAATTGGTAATATAATGTTACTCCTTTTCAACTACGTGAATATAGAAAAAAACTTAACACAAGATCTGGAAACCACACTGGTCATTACGTCACGCTTAAGATTATCTCATTTGACGTCATATGAAGTGACTACAAAAAACTGTGCAGAACATCGATGATTTGTTATCTTTGCTTGAAAGAGTAAGATAACTGATCTCGAAGCATTAGCTCGTGATTTTCAAAGTTATTGATATTGATTTAAACATGGTGAATGTTTCGAACTACAATCAAACGAAGAAAGAAGTTGATGGTGTAATAGTAAGTAGTGACTTTTCTCTTTCTATTTGTATATTTTATTAAATTTTCGTTAAATTTATAACTTTCTTTGTTAATTTCAACTGGCAATGCGTGAAGAAAGAAATCAACCAATATGTTTCAAACGTTTCCTTGTGTATATTGTTCGTCATCTTGTTTTAATCTGTATGATTATATGACTTTTAATAATTGTTCTTCACTCTTATTTTTCCCCATTTAGGTCAGGGGATTCAGGGGAACATTGAGAGATACCACGGAAGCGATACTCCCAATTTATTATTCCATCGTCTTCGTCGTCACCTCTTGTTTTCGAAGTTGGCAATGTATACAATGTAGTGACAAACAGAGCACGTGGATTTGCTAAACTGAAAGCAATTTTATACAACACAAATTCGCAAGAATGTATTGGCAACTTTCACCTATTTCACACTCCAAGAGATGTCAATTACGAACAGAGATTTATGAGAACCTATGTTGAGGTAAGAAGACAATTTTCATTCAACATATGAAAAGAGAAAAGAGAACAATTATTAAGACAACAAAATTACACGAATTTTATACATACATAAAGTACTTAAGCAACCATAAACACACATATACTAGACTAAAGTTTATAAATATATATATAGATATTGTGTATGTATAAATATATAAATTATTTATTTATTATTTAAAATTTTATTTGGTGTTTTGATTGTCATGTTTGATTACCATAAACGATGAAGACTGTAAGACTTAGAATAGCGTGAAATAACTTTTATTCATATTTTTATATGCACCCAATTATTCGTAAATGTAGTTTTACAGGAGATGTAGTTTTGTGCACAAAATTTGTAAATACTTCAAGTGGTCTCTGACCATTTGAACTGAAGTTTTATCGATGCCATGGTGTGGATGTGAAATAGATGTTTATATGTTTATTCATGATAGAAATTTTTGCTTAATCCTACATATATGTTTTACATCTATTGCATAAGACACGTAAAAATAAGTAGTGATTTCTCCCCATTCATAAAAAGAGTTTAAGATATTGCAATAATATTACTTTGTTATTTCAGTAGCAAATGATATTTCATTATCTTCCCTTCAGAGTGAATTCCTGAAATACAAAGACACTGTTCGTCTTCAATGCAAACATGTTAAATATTGGATAGAAAACCAAACTGAAGAGTCAAAGAAGGATGTACTTCCCTTAAATATCGTGCATTACGATGATTATATCTTGAAAAAGGGACGAAATGACGATTCATTCAGCTTTAATGCATCAAAGAAAGCAAGTGGCAAACTTGAAAATCATCAGAAACGACGAACCGTCTATTGGCGAGAGTCTTTCCAATGGGATCGAATTAAAGGATTTTATCTGTTCCTAAAGGGTGAACAAAATGGTAGGTTTTCTTTATCTGAACTATACTACTTTATTTTGTTACATAAAGGGAGAAAAACCTAATACTTAATATGTTTGATGTTTAACATCTTTTTCTAGCTATATAGATTTTAACTTTATAGTTCTTACAAATTTTTTTCTGTTAAATACATTTTTGACGATTATTACATGACCTTTGGTACTAACTACCGCAAAAATTGACAACCCCTTTATAAATCAAGCGGAGAGAATGTCAAAGGATAGTTTATAAAACTTTTCGTATTGACAAGCATTTTATGAAACAAATAATCTACTATGTAAAAAATTGCTTTCTTCCGTTTTGCAAGAAATAATCATGGATTAATAAAAATAAAGGTGAATAACATTAATGTTAAACAACACAGATAAGGTTCATTACCAACATTGTCAGTCTCAAGATCGTTTTTTGGAATTTAATGTTATATTTTGAAATGTTTTATTAAAATTTGTTGAATGTTATATATGTTATATGTTAAATGTTATATGAAGATATTGGAATGTTGTATTTCAAAATGTTATATTTAAGAACACATTCAAGAGTGGAGCCTTGGCTTGATGGCTAGCGCAAACACATTGCAACCCAAGAGCTCCAGGTTCAGAAAAGCACCCTCTGAGCCCCAATTATTGTGGGGAAATAACGATAAAACAAAGAAAAAATAATAAAAACAAAATAACATTTGAAAAACATTCAGAAACGTAACTTTTACTAGTATATGTATGTGACACTTCATAGATATTGCAGTGTGATTTTTTAGAAGACAGCACTTTTGGATTTTATGTGAAGTGTAAATTTCTTTTTTCGAAATTCACTCATGGTTAAGTTACTGCATCAACTGAGGCAATATATTACATCTGAACTAAGTCATTACATAAGAACTATTTTATGACCGCAGAATTAAAGACTAACAACAATTTACAATAAACATGCACACAGGTTTTCTCCAAGTATACTCGCATCCTTTCTTCATGTTTTCTGGTCTAGAAATGAAAGGCAGCGGCATCCATCCAATTCTTTTAAAGGAATTGAAGTTATGGCGAAGTATGATGGCTGTAAACATATCATTAAAGCATTGTTTTTCAATTTACCTAGAGTATCTCATGGTTGATCAGATCTACAGCACAGAAACTAAACATGTACTTACTTGCTTTCAATATGTTTTTGTGTATCTCAACTGTACTCATGATAACAAAGCCTGAATCTCTTCGTTATATTATATTTTTGTGTAGGTCCCAAAGCTGCAGAATCTAGAATGTTGGTAAACAAAAGCGATTTGATACCAACAGGCATATTTGATGTGTGGTCAGGAGAAACTACCTTATTACCTTTTGAAGCAGCTTTACAAAGCTGTAAACGGAAACGTGAATTGGAACCGTGCATTAACGAGCCAAAGCCAAAGAGAGCAAAGTGCAATGTCAACATTCAAATGCCAGTCAAACAAAAATCATTTACCGGAAGAAAAAGAAAGGGAAACGCTTATGTCGATGAAATTATAACTTTGGACCTTGGACTAAAGCCTTGCAAGCGTGTAAAGTTACTTTGAAATGCACGTATGTGTCCAAAGTTCCTTTTGTGCTTGTGAGCAATACAATTATCATCTTTATTAGTATTGTTATGATTTCGTTTGTTTTTAGCATTTTTTGTTTTTAATTGTATAATTAGGTTTCTCGTCTGAAAAATGGATGCTAAAAATTATCATCGTTATTAATTGTTATTGTTATTAATAGTAATATTATTTCCCTTTATTATTAGTTTATTATTATTTTATATATTATTTTAATATCTTTCTGAACACAATCTGCCAGCCGGTCTTCGCTTTCTGTTTGACTAAATAATGTAATTCGATACTTTATCAAAAGTCACCGAAAATCAGTAAAAGTCTAACTTACACACAAAGCATGCCTACCTAACTTCTGACATCATGTGCTTCTTAATCTCTGTTTATCAATATGTATGCTGTAGGCTATTCTCTTTGGGCTTCATACGAATGGTTCAAACAAAGATATATTCCTCTACCAGAAATTAATGGAAGGCATCGGATGCAACGCTGAATATGCCTACCAACAATTCTTGCCATAATTGGTCTACTTCTACATATCAACAAAAATGGTTTCAGTGAAATCTCTCTTTGGCCTTTATACGAATGGTTCAAACAAAGATATATTCTGATACCAGAAATTAATGGAAGGCATCGGATGCAACGCTGAACATGCCTACCAACATTTCTTGCCATTAGCTGTCGAAAACGTACAATACTGTTTTATTTGTCCAGGCTTTTTTTGGCCTTTTATAGAGAGGGGTCAAAGAATGACCTTGCCAGATAGCAGAGATCAAGTAAATGCATTGGATGTCAAATAGACGGTTGCTGTTTTGTGTTAATTACAAAAAAGATCTCCAGACGCAAAGTATAACAATCTGTTGTTGACCTCCTGGCAGCTTGTACACCGAGAGATGTTTTATACCAAGTGATTGATCATAGACTGTATTAAATGATCTGTAATCAGTAGATAAGGAACATTTGAGATTTATAAGCTTTTTGTTATTGTATTTTATGTAATTATGGGTTGGTTAATGTCATGTTGTTATTTGTGAAAATAAAGTTGAAAGAAGAAATGAATCATATTAAATGTAGAAAAAGTAGCTTGTCATTTTTCTCTTGTTTGTTTTTAGTTAATTCTCTTTGTTCATAAAGAGGAACAAATAATAACTTTAATAATAATCACAAGGAAGGAAGGTTGTCATAACTGAACATTCATGTGAGAAAGCGAGTGAGTACCTTCCTCCTTGAGCAATTCCAAACAAATTTTTTCTCGTCCAAAATTGTCCTAAACCAATGTCAGTATGAAAAACTCCGTGAAATTTTATGTCTGATTGATGTCTATTGGTGAATTTTTTTCAACTGCCCTAAAATTTTAATCTTACTAAGAAAGATGTCATTTGACTAAAGTCCAGCTGATACGTTCTTTACATCGTTCTTTTCCTAGTCATCTTCCTGCTACCATGTGTTTGACATTGCAAAAGTCACGTCAGACATCTGCACACTGCATGCACATCTTTGTCTAGACGAGCCAATCTGTTTCAAGATTGATTCTTCCAATTTTGTTCGGGGAGGAGATTTAGAACGGTACGTTTACAAAATCTGTTAACTTTTGCGGTTTCTTCATGCTGTAACCGCTGTAACCACCTGAAACACATTACAGTGCACCTGATGGTAAGCTACTCTCTGTTTAACATATCACCAACTGCTTACGACATTGTACTAAACGACCTCTTACCTATTCTCCCAACTCAAGCAACGACAAGTATTTCCGGTACAAAATGTTCTATTCAGGCTACACCTCCCAATATACAACACATATTCAACCTATATTTGAAAAGAATAACGTTGTCACTAATACTCTCATTCGTCTCAATGTCAATGCTTTTCACTCTTCATCTCTAATAAATTTAGAAGCCATTGCTAATGCTCAATTCCAAGATTTTGAACTTGGAAAACTTCAACATAAAAATATTTCTTATCTCGAGCTCACCAACAGGCCCATTCCCTCTTCCAATTTAACCATTGTGACGGAATGTCGTACAGATCAACTTTGTCCTTTCATTCCACCCCAACGCCGATGCTGGGTTTTCTTGTCTCTTCATTTCTCTTATCTTATCAGTACAGTAACACAAATTAAAGCTAATCATTAAGCAAAACCAAACAATAATCAAAAGACACTTTGTCGGGGATGAAATCAACCAAGACCCTTTTCATTTAGGAGCACTGAAAGTTATTCATATTCAAACATCATCACCTTTTCGTTTAGGCCAAAAAGAGCTGGTAAATGACCTTCAACTTTTTTATATAGCCAGTCACAAAGAGTGGCGGCATATGACGTTTTCTAACAATCGTTAGGTTTCACTTGTCAATAGATAAAAATGTAAACCTTTACAACAAACACGACAATTCTACGCATTCTGTGTTTTGTTTATGGACAAATATTCAAATCAATTAATTACAGTACATCTACAATCCATATAATGTTTGAAAGAATCAACATCAGAAACTTTAATCCAAATTACTCAACAGTTACTACCATGGGCAGTTGAAATATGTTGATTTACTTCTTTTAGTAGTTGTATTATTAAAGGATCATTAAAATTTAGTCATTGTGATAAAATTTGTAATTGAATTTGTGTATCACTATTTAATCAATTACCTTGTAGTACATGTTTCTTCGGCACCAAAAACATACAGTAAAAAAGGCTTTGTTAATTCTGATAAAAATCAGTGAAAATTAAAAAATAGGTGGCTACCAAGCTCACTTGATATTCATTACATTTTTAAAACTATCTAAACGATGAAAATTTGTTTGAACAGGCGTGAAAATTATATATGCAATATTAAGAAGCCACATTATCGCCCACATTTAATTTAGGTTAATAAATAGACAAATACTGTTCTAGCCTAGTTCCCAAATAAAACATGTGGAATCTTTTAAATCAACATTCCTAAAGGATACAAGTTTCTTAATTTATTTAAGTGAAAACGATTTAATTCGTCTAAAAAAACGAAGACCAAGACAATTAAAAGGACCAAGTTCTTCCAAACATTTTATTGTGGAATACAAGGAACCATTTTTTTAATAAGCATGTGAATTTAATAGAGAACAGTGTACATGGAATCAAAAACCATTGTAGAAGTGATGGTATGGATACTGTTTCAGTTAAGTTAATAAAAAACCAGGAAAATAGATTCTATGGCAATTATTTACATCAAAACTAAAATATTGACATTATAAATACCACATTGATGGAGGTTCTACCAGCGGGCAACTAAATCTTACTTTATCATAAACCGCATCGTGTAGTAGTATGGTAACTTGCAATATGCTCCTTTGCAGCGTAGCTGTTTGGCTTCTTTTTTTTTCAACTGGCATTTTTTTTCAAGTCTGATTATCCTAAAGTATCCATTGGTGCCACTCATACACCAGAATAGGATTGAACGATATTTTCACTTTCATCATGAAACGTGCGGTGCATGTGCTGTGGCAATCACAAAAGTAAACAAAATAGGTTAACACAAAATATCCAAGAAAATAAAATTCCAACACTATGAATAGTATTATAATTATGTTGTTGGAGAATATGATCAAATAGTTGAATGCTCTGTTGGGCATCACGTCACATCCAGTTACCCGATTTCAACAAACAAAAGAGATTTTTATGCTCAGTTTTAGCTGCCTAGCCAATATCTTAATTTTTCTTATCGAGCTTGCTACAGTCTCATTGTAGAAAGTTACTTTTGTAACTTTTTTATTTATCCTACAAAAAAAATATGCCCTCTTCAAAAATAAATAATTAACTAAAATAATGTTAGGACGAAATATGAGTGACAAGAATAAAATTGAAAAAAAACAAAAAGCAGTTGGAATAAAAACTCAATTTATTATTATTATTATTACAAATATGGTCATTCAGTAAGATTTTTTCATTATCATTATCGTAATTATTGTTATCAATATTATTATTATTATTATTATTATTATTATTATTATTTTCGATCACAGCTTGTGAGGAGGACACACGTGCTCTGCCAAGCAAAACGAAAAGAGTCGAAATTTTAATTGTTTGTTATCAGTTGGCGACAGATTTATGGTTATTTGTTGAAGAAAAGCATAAGGATCAACAACTACGATAAATAAAATTACAATTCTGGTTTTTATTTGCCTTATTTACGATTTGCAGGTGGTTAGGGGGTTTTTTGTCATCGATCACAGCTTGCGAGGAGGACACACGTGCTCTGGCAAGCAAAACCATGATGAATAAAATTACAATTCTTGATTTATTTTCTGTATTTACGATTTGCAGTTTTTGTCACAAAGATTTTGAAGTTATAAACCGACACACTTGGCGATGCAAAGAGAAGATCAATCACCACAGAAACGAAGGTAACCATGGAAACGAAAATGTCTGGAATGCTGAAGTTAATTTAAATCGTAATGATGTCACAAATAGTGTTTCTCTCAAGTGTATTTGTGGGAGAATTTGTAAAGGACTTCGTGGTCTTAAAGCTCATCAGAGATAGTGTAGATCAATTAAATCTCTAAACGACGATAACACTGTAGATAATGAGATTGGTGTCATCAATGAACAGCATGAACTGAATAACCAATTCATTGCAGAAAACAATAACGATAATGACGATGTTCGAATGACGAATGACGAATTTCCATCACTGAAAGAAGGCATCAAATTACCAAAATCTCCAGAGGATTGGCGACTGGCTAATGCTTTTTTTCACTCGGAATTGTCCAAAGTCGATATAAAAGGTAATTTGAGTGAAGCAATGAGATTAATGAACTCAATTGTATATGATT